>PQWD01006920.1:0-12721 GCA_019425675.1 Leucinodes orbonalis | reverse complement strand
TGTAAAGTTATTATGTATCATCTCCCGTATGTGCAGATATCGCGAAAATCTGTTATTGAGCGGCACTACGAGGACCATACATACAATGTAAAAAAATAAGTCTGATCCATTATTTTGTCATTACGTATATAACTAAATGTGACAACAAGTGTCGTGACTTTAAAAATTACGTTTTAATACTCAAAGTTACATTAATAGCTTTAGATATATATGGGTTCTCAAACTATCATAACCAAAGTTAATAAGGAAATAACTGCTTGTGTCAAACAACGAAGATGGCCCATACTTACACTTACCTGAATGAAATCACTTTAGTTTCATCTATACATATTAATAAAATAGGTCTGTGTTTGTATGCATATGAATATACACACACTAAAATACCTTTTTTTGTCTGCCTGTTTGTTATTTCGAGTAATCTCTGAAACGGCTGCACCGATTTGGACGAGACTTGTTTTTTGGCAGGTAGCGGATGTAATAAGAAAAAACAAGGGCCACTTACATTTTTGAAAATACTTTTTATTTTAGAGAGATAATGTACAGCGACTAAGCGTACTTATGAAGCTTATAATAATTAGCTGACACCCTGTATAAACACAAAGGCTACATTTTACTTCGGGACACTTCATACGGCGGGGCACAGCGAATAATATATAAATTCAGTAAATACGTAATTAGGAAAAATAGTTTTTAATGAAAAAGTACAATGATTGAATTTAAAATTACTCATACAGCTCGCATCATTGTTATTATTATGTGTTATTGTGCCCAACAAAGTCTATAATGATCTTTTATATTTATGGTAGAACTTTACAACATTATAGGGAGCAATAAATATTGAGCACACGTCCCTCCCAAAACATGGGCCCTAAACGCCCGTCGCATGATTATGTCATCGACCTCAGTGCCCACCAAATTGCATCCCAGGAACCCAAGCGGATATCATTGTAGCCAACTGCATGGAAACTTTGTCCGCACATGCGCAATGGGCGACTTCCACAGCTGGAGGCGTCGGCACCACGGCCCTGTCGGCATTCAGCCCGCGCCTCGGGTGCGGGCGTGAATTCTCCACTACACCGTGCGAAAAGCCGCCAACTTTGCGACGCGTAAAAGCACTCGACTACAAGAAAATGGCGGAATATATATGCGCGAATTTAATCATATCTTCCCCATTAAAATTGACATCCTCACAATTTCACAAATCAAAATGGATAATTCCTAGTACGTGGATAATGAACGATCGTTATAAATTCATTACAATACATAACGAGTGCATAACACGCGCATCATCTTATTGCCCATTAACCTTACAAATGTGCAGTTTTAAATGGTTCAACATTAACTGTATGACTTTAATGAAAGAAATAGATAGATTCGTCAACTCTTGTGCAAATGGAGATATTTGACATGGCACTATTGATTGACAAGAGGAAACATGATTAAACACATTATACATAATTATTGAAATTTACAGTTCAACAACTAAACTCGCGTGCAAGTAAATCGACTCAAGCCTCAAGTACGCATAACAAGTGATATAACTAAAAAATGCCTTATTATACCTCTATATAATGTTTTACATAATTAAAGCCTAGTAATTGAGCTTTAAAATGGTGTAAGTTGCATGAAAATCGATTCAGTAGTTTAGTAAAAAAGGTTAATGTAAAAAATGTTGAAAATTCATACAATTTCACAGTATGGGGTTATTGTGTTTAAATGAAACAAAATGTGCGTAAGATAAAAAAATATTCGTGTCAATATTTGGTATTCCCTCCTCTAGCTCTGATCACTGCTCTCATGCGATTCTTCATCGACCTTATCAACTTTTTAATGGATGATTGTGGTATTCGACCCCACTCTTCTACCAACGCAGTCTTGAGCTCATTGATGTTTGTCGGAGCTGGATTCCTCGCTCTAACTTTCCTTTTGAGCTCGTCCCATATGTGCTCAATGGGATTTAAATCGGGGCTGAGCGCTGGCCAATGCATAGTGTGAATTCCAACTTCGTTTAGGAAATCACGTGTGGCCCGAGCAGTGTGTCATCGGGCATTGTCATGCATCAAGATGAAATTTTCCCCAATAAAGCCTTGATAAGGGACAACTTGATCCAGTAGAACATTTTCAATGTAACGATCACTGGTCAGACCTCCCCGGCCTCCCCCAGGAACGAAAACAAGGTCCGTTTTGCCTTCTAAGGAAATTCCAGCCCACATCATGCAAGATCCGCCACCATATGCAACGGTTTCCACAAAGCAGCACTGTGAAAACCGTTCACCGGGACGACGGTATACCCGACCTCTCCTGTCGCTGCCATGGAGACTCATCCTCGTCTCATCTGTGAACAGGACTGACTGCCATTGCTCTATGCTCCAATCCAAATGTTCTCGAGCAAAGTGAAGGCGTGCTTGACGATGAGCTGTGGTCAACTTCGGGCCTGTAGCGGGTCTTTTCGGAGTAAGGTTAGCTTCTTTCAACCTTCTTCTAACTGTCCACTGACTGACAGTCACCCCGCGAACTTGACGTAGCTCCTGCTGCACTACGCCGGTAAGGTGTCGATTTCGGAGAGAGGTCGAGACCAAAAACCGGTCGTCACGCTCCGAGGTGCACCGGCGTCGGCTGGTATTAGGCCTGAGTGAAGCACCAGTCTCTTGAAACCTTCTGTATACTCTCGAGACAGCGACTGACTCATATTCAAACGACGAGCGACTTCTCGCTGGTTCAACCCTTCTTGCAACAGGGCAACGACTTGAGCGGCTTCTTCAGGTGTTGTATCCATAATTTTCTTCAAATGACGGCTTTAATTTGCAGAGATGTGTTCAGGTCAACGTCTAATGAGCGACTGACAAGAAAAAAACGATTACAGGGGGTTTTATAGGGGGTTGTGTCGCGCAAGTTGTGAATAGAGCGCAGAGCAGTTTACGGTAGGTTGCGTTCAGTTGCATTCTAAGTACAAGTGTTTATTTAAATTACTGATATTATGCTACCATTTGAAAGCCTAATTACTAGGCTTTAATTATGTAAAACATTATATAGAGGTAAAATAAGTCATTTTTTAGTTATATCACTTTTTATGCGCACTTGAGGCTTGAGTCGATTTACTTGCACGCGAGTGTAGTAGTAGTAGAAGTATATGTCCCTAGTAAGAAAAATGGTTTGGAATAAATCTAATGCATTCTTTAAATATATATAATGTATGAACCTATATTGATTATTTTTCTTTGTTTAATATCCCCACTGAAGACGGGTTTAAATAACGTTAGAATAATTTTTTCTTAATCTTCTGGTATCTGCAGAATACCAGTGCCGTTACGGTTTAAGCTGAGCGATCTGAGAAATTCATAACGGTACTAAATATATTTTTAGGAAATATTCTATTGTCTAAGTTTTTTTTTTGTATTTTTGGTACCAAAATTAACTTTTCTATTCTATATGTTTCTCATAATTTTTAAACCTTCTAATATTTTTCATTTGCGTTTGTTATTTATGCGACATTTCGCAAAAGCCCATGTGTTTCTTTGTTTCGTTTTTCTGTTATGAGTTTCATTTCATTATAAGAAGATGGATTTAGTCTGACAAATGTAATCCTAATTCAATAACTTCCTTGGACAGTCAACTGTACATACCTAATTCAACAAAAATTAATACCCCTTATAATCACTTTTTTTTTGTTGTTAATGAATTTAAAATAGACCAGACCTATGAACGGTATTTTATTAACGATAAATCGACTGGTCCGAAAAACAGTTGGTTGAGTACAACAAACGACTGCTATTAAACTGAGAAATCTAATTTAGTCAAGATAGTGCAAAATGCTGTTGACCTCTGTAATGTCACTTCGTAAATGACACTGTTAGATTAATTATTTGCTCTCGATTTTGAAACAAAGTCTAGTCCGAAGTCCCTTAAACTATTACCCTTAAATGAGAAAACACATTAAAAATAAATTATAGGTATGACTACATTAGCAAATATTATCTATTTCTTTCTGTCTGGATATTCTCACCTGATCGGAAACATTCTAAATCTAGGCACATGCCATTCCTCAAAGAATTACCTAGGTACTATATAGAGCCTTGGTAAATCCATGCGGTGTAAAGTTTTATCAAATAATTTTGCAGTTACACATTCTAATGTCATAGTGTCGACATATTTTTTTAACTTATAGTTTAAAATGAATCTCCGAAAAAAAAATAATATTTCATCTTTACAGAATATATGTAGGTATGTAAATAGTTTTATCAAATAATTTTGCAATTACACATTCTAATGTCATTAAGTGTCATATTATTTTTATTTTTTAACTTATATATTACAATAAATCTCAGAAAAATATAAATTTATTATTTCATCTTTACAGAATAATGTTGTAAATTAAACTTATTGGTAAATCGAACCAAAACTTTGCGATAACAGACTTGTACTAAATGTACCAAATAAATAATCTAAGTTCTAATAAAATAAAATTTTATACATATTTTAAAAATATCCTAAAAAACGTAAATATAATTACAGAAATGTATTTATTTACGTATTACTTCCTATATCATTCTTTACCAAAGGTCACTGGGTTTAACATAATTTTTTCGCCTATATTCCCATTTTTTAACCGTCTACAAAAAAAGGAGGTTACTCAATTCGACGGCTTTTACTAATGTACGATCCGTTTTGGTTATATTTTTTTTTGTATGAAAGAAAATACTTTAAAGGTGGCCCTATGATAGGAAGCCAGGATTTGATGAAAGGAGACCAGAGAAATCGACAAAACTTTCAAAAATCGTAGGCGACTCAAAGCAACACTACTTCTTCATTATAGTATATTTATTACAGTGGTCATTTTTTATACAGAACAATCGAAATTGTGAAAAGAAATAAAAATTACTGACTCAAACTAAAAAGTAAAAAATATTTTTTTAACTCGGTAAATAGTAATATTTTAATAATTTTTAGTACAATGGTTGTTTTCTAATACAAAATTCGTTTATGTTAAAAGTCATCAAACTCTTTTGATATAAATGAAAGCAGACCCCGAAATCAGATTTTGGGTAAAGACCTTTCTCCAGTCAAATTGTTTCTCCGCATACAAATGACATACCTACCTTCAAACAATTATCCAAATGCATATTTACATGTACTAATCACATCATTACATGCAAAACCCATTCGCGCCGTCTTGTCCACTCAGCTGATCAAAACGTAACCTAATGCCACACAATCATAACCTTCGACTTACGGCTTGTTCGCTTGATGAAATAATTCATTAGTATCGTTATACCTACCTATTTTTATTGTTATGTCTAGGATGTAGACAGCAAATTCCAACCCTACATAAAAAAACATGAAAAACGGGTTGTAAATATAACAAAATTCAAGTGAAAATAAATTTTAGAATTTTTTGAGTTTTAGTTCAATTTATGGGGAACCCAAAAATATTCTATTTTTTTTTCAGGTTTCTTGTGAAAATATTATATACGGTTCACAGAATACATAATATACTTACAAAGCTTCAACAATATAGACAGACAAACATGACGAATCTATAACCGTTCCGGCTGCCATTTGGCTTCGGAACCCTAAAAACTATCGCGTTTTATCCCTGGCCATCGGGCCAGGACGAGCAGAGACATGGTCCATAAAAGGGCTGTTTTCTTTTATAACTTTTGACAGCAACGTCCGAATCGTTAAATTTTTTTTAACCTATTCTATTAAAAACAGCCATTTTGTGTCAAAACATTTTTCGTCACTAGCCATCGCGTTTTTACTGCTAGAATTTTTCGGTCAGTTTCAGCCACATCTAATTCGTTGTGAAAAGACCTCATTATATTGAAACATTAACCGATATATTATAAAAATAAAGCAAATCCCTTTCATCAAAGGTCAAGGCAAGTGGACCTGCCTGTCGTTCATTCCTACCGACCATCAGATCGGCAGGTCGTCTGGAAGGTCTGAACAGCGAATTTGTACATATTAACCTTTGTACTTGTATAGAAGAGAAGAGGATTACCCACTCATGAAAACATGATTACAGGTGGTGGCTTACCGTGATGAAACTTAGTTATAATATAAAACAAACTAAGTAGGTGTTCAGAACACAGGTTTTCTTCAAATTATGGTATTTTTGTTTTGACTATAACAACAAGTCATTTAAATAGAACAAAATAAATATTGAGTGAGACGTCCATACGATAAATGTTTTATTACCTTTTTTAAATGATAATGTTGCCGAACCCTTCGTGCGTAAGTCAAGTCTCGCAGTTGTTGGTCTGATTATTTGTTTGGTTGATTGTTTGTAACACAAATCGCAATCTCAATTCATTCACAATTAAATATGCAACATACACCATTTCCTTTTAATGTTTACATATGCAAAATGCACTTCACAATAGACAAGCATTGGATGCGATTTCAAATGTCAAGGTTTGTAAAGATTCGAGTTTGACAACAACAACCAGGCCTACACTACGCGTTTATTATTTTGTATTTTTGTATGTGTACGTTTAAATATTTCAGTACGACATAGGTATTATATTGTGACCCGCAGTGTTACCAGCGGTATAAGATATTCTCCCTCAGTAAAACGTAGCCTTGGTATTTAGCCAGGGTGTTAGTTAACGATTAAAATCGCTTCGTAAGTCGCGATTGAATTTACAAGTGCTTCCTGTATAAAGGATGATTAATAGAGGTGACATTCATTAATTTAACATTATACCAATAACGAAAAAAATTTTTAAACTTATGATTGAAATCATTAGATTTAATCAGGAAAATTACGTTTTTTTCGTCGCGATTAAATAAAAATTTTAATCGAGACAAAAAACACAAGCTTATAGTTTTGAAATACTTACATAATATCACCCAGAGTTTCATTCACCGTGATAATAAATAAATATTAGAATTAATTACGTCTCGACAAGAAGACGACGAATTTGAAGAACTTTCACCTGAATGGAATAATTGTGTTTAGTGATCCCCATCTAATGTCACGTAATGTGGGTGCTAAAATGATAGAAGAAATCGTCAACTTTTGCAATGCTTGATGACAAATAATATTAACTTCAGTAGGTAAATGAGCTCAAAATTGTATCCTACTTTTGTTACAAAGATATTTGATATTACAAATGTGTACTTCGAGTTACATACGATTTTTAAATGTTTCCTAAAATAAGGATTTCGAGACCCGAAAATTTAGAGCAGTTAGTGACAGCGTCACTTAATATTCGTAAGATGTCTCACAGTATAGGGAACCTGCAGAATAGTTTAGATAGGGATAAGAAAGATTTATAATGCCACATACATAGATACATCTGGAAAAATATACACTATGTTATATATGAAAATACTTTCCATGATTTTCATCCTTTTATTTTAAAAACTCTAACTGTTAAAGTACTCTGCCACATAAAGAACATGATAAGCATATTATATTCACTTTGTTTAAAATTTAAATATCAAAAGTAAAATAATGTTCAGTTTATTTTTCATATTAGCTTATTTGACATATTAGACAAAAACCACCAAATGCAATAAAAAATGAAGACAAATAGAAATTTTAGAAAATTATGAATTTAAAAGGTAATGATATATATGATGGTCTGATAGAAAGTTAATAATATTTATTTTAAGTCATTATTATAGTTATGAAGACCGCAAGAATATTTAAATAGTGTATAGGAAATAACAATATGAGCCATCAGATTCAGAAATAACAAATACTAACCTTAAACCCAGTCCAAGTTTTTCTTTGAACAGCAATGGTGTTGTGAAACCATTCTTCTGCAGGTATGACACAGTGATATCTGAACCTTGCATTTCCAGGACTGCACCGGTATGCTCAAAGCGGGCACTCTCCAGCTTGTCTGCAAGGGAGAAGCCCCTTCCTCCTCCGCTTCATCATCTCCGAGAGCCCACTCATCAGAGTAAAGCTTACGTTGTTTGCGTTCTCGCTGAAAAATTCAACTAATATTACCAATGCCATCTTTCTTAAAGGAACATGGTAATTTATTTTTTTTAAGAATAGGAAACCTATACTTAATATGCCCGTGAAGTTTCATATTTTTATATTATTAATGTTTTGAAACATATGGTTTAACCACCTGCGAAATTTCATATTTTTATATTTTTTTTATATGTATGGGATGACCAATGTATGAGTTGAAGTATATTTAAGTCAATTGTCAAAATTTGGTTTAATGCTGAACACAGGCCTCTAACAAATGCAATACAATTAAGTTTAAATAATTATTTAAGATCACAAAATATTAAATTTGAAAAAATATTGGTACATCACTTTTAAATCTAGGAAATTCTTAATTGGTTATCAAGGAATAGGAGTCATAAACATTAAAAAAATTAAGATTCAGTATCCTTTCAGAGAAATGTACCATATATACTATAGATATTTTTCAATTGTTGCACTAGTTGTTTATCTTATCTATCATAGACAATATGTGAAACAGATAGCAATAAATACCATTGGGCTTTCCAAGCTTAATCATTTGCAAAAGGTATATTTTATAAATGTAAGATTCAATTTACCAAGGATTTCAAAATGTTTGTATGAACATTTTGAAGTTTATATTGTTAATATAGTTTGTTAGTATGTAAGGCTATGTGCATTTTGACATGATTTTCATTATTGTGCCCTTACAGGATTCATGTGTTATGTACCTATTGAAATGTATAAGAACTTATAAACCACATGACTGTAATGTAATGCTAAATAAATAAATGAAACAGTTAAACTTTCACTTAAATTTTTGTAATATGTTTGGTCTGTTAAAAATGTTTTACTTTGTTTTACAACATTTACAAGGACTACCATTTCACTTTATCAAGCGCCAAGTTTAAGTAGGTTATTTTTTAATGCTGAACCAAGGCCATTGTTATATGTACAAACAAATAGGTGCTCAAAGTTAAATTTCAATAACTAGATCGTTACTGCAAACAAAGAGCTCTACAAATTCAGAGCACTTAAAAATGTAATCAGTATGTCATAGAACAATGTTTTAGGCTTTTTATACCCAGCTGACATCGTGTAATTGTTCGGTGGGACGGAAGATTAGACGAGTAATAAAATAGATTAGGAACGAGCGGACGTGTGGTCGCAGCGCGCAAGCCCGAGCCCGCCTGCCGAGTCGAGTGCCACTGTCCGCGCTCCGGCGGTCGGCTGCGGGAGGGATACGCCTTCGTACCACCCTACCAGAAGCCCAATATGCCCAACGACGGCGACAGCGCCAGCGCGCACATTTCATATAATACTAACATAGATGTTATATCGCAATGTGATCTTCGAAACTATTATAGATTTTAACACCTTCTCGCATGCGCGAATGCATACGGCCGCCGCGTTTTAAACTCGGTCGCGAGCAGCGTGATCGCAAAAAAACAGAGTCCGATGACCCTCAATGATGATCATCACACCAGAAATAGCTTCTAAGATATGGAGTATAATTACATTCTCTAAAGTTTAGTTGATCGATACACGATGCAGCGATGCACCATTTCATGTTTACGTGATCCCAGATAAAGCCACCATGGCGTCACCCGGGACTAAATTCGTAAAAAAATAACAATGAACACTTACCAGTTGTCTTGGAACTTGTTTTTTGTTATTTGGCAGTGTTTCCGACATGTTTACGTTAGTCAGAAACACTGCACCACGAAATTAACACTATTTTACGTAAATATTTTACACAGAGCACGAGAAAAAGTAACGCAATCCACCATTTGCAACAGTCGACACTGCTGCCAACACTGCGGTGAGCAATCACTCCGGTAATTTACTTGAAGTTGGTAGACCGTACAGCGCCCTATTGGTTTATTTATGAAAACCAATGGCGCGGACGTTCAAAACATCGTGAAAACAGTTTTGTTCATTAATAAATTAAAATTAATGTTAAACAATTTAGATTAATTTATAATTTAAATGAAGTTAGCAAGTAACTTATAGATTTAATACTTGATAAATTAATAGATCATTATATTCGATAAAATAAAAGCACTTCAATGTGCACCACACCACACTCAATTGGTGACAAAGCTATATTACACAAACCGTTCTGTTCATTCGGCTCTCAATGTACTTCATGTAAATAAAATGTTACAAAAGAATTAACAGGTACATTAACTTGATATCAAATCTAGCATATTAGAATGTATTTTTAAAAAATGAGCTGTAAATTACATTAGGGTAATTTTTAACGTAATCTATCTGCGGACCTTTAAACGTATTGTATTGTAATTTGTTGTTTGGAGTACTTTTGTTACTTTTGTATTTTTTATAATCTATTTAGATTTATATAAAACTGACCTACTTAGTCTGCTTAATAATACTTTTGCAGATTATTATTTTTACCAATACTTAATATGATAAAAATTGTGAATATAATTTGCTTTATATATTATTTTGATTACAAATGATTCTGTACACAAAACACATTTTTTTTTAAAAGAGTAACTACTGAGTTTCTTGCTGGTTTCTTCTCAGTGGAAAACTACCTCCCGAACCAGTGGTAGCTTCATTTGACATTCATAAGTGTTCTGTAAGGACCTAAACTGAATAAACACTTTTCAATTTTATTTTCAGTAATCAATTCTTTTATATACATTTTTCACAAATATAAATCCACACTTTTTAATTTTTGTGCATCAATCGCTACGAAATATTTTTGCCATTTATGGGACAGTGGTTTATGAATAAATATTTCAAGCTAACTAAACTAATACGTAGGAAAATAAAGTAATCAATTCAGCATGTATCTTTGTTTGCGACTTAGATTTTTTCCTGCAGTGCAAAGGACAAACTGCTGGCATAAAAACATAATTTGTTAGTTATTCGAAGCAATATCATTACGAAACGTGAGTTATTTTTCGTTAAAATCAACAAATCAAGCACAGAACGGGGTTTCAGCATTAACCATTTACGTATGATAAAATTTAGCGCGGAATGTTTGTCGTTTCCATCAGCTCGTTTACGATGAAACAAGTACAGTCGATCGCGCGCGTTCACCAACTAAAATGTGGTAAACCGTGTGGCACGCATCAAATTGTATGCGCAGTGCAACAACTGCGCAGGGCAACCGATAGATATTTCCCAGCCCTAATCGGTACTGTGCTATAAATAGTTTTTTATTGCATACAATTTTTGATATATTAACAGCTAATATATACGATTTGTACTCTCGTTATAGTGCAAAGAGGTACTCTATGCATAGTAAAACTTAAGCAGATTAAAAGTTAGGTACCAATTTTGGAAGGTACCTATTTGATACTACTATATTTTTACATAATCTTCTTTGTGTGTGTTGCTAGGCAGTCTTTTTATTTAGCACTTATTTATTGTTAGTTACTGTATACAGTCCTAATCTTATAAATAAGTGATGGTCTCGTATAAGATTCCAACCGTCCCCCCACCCCAATAGGGGGCGAAAATAATTCTTATATGTTTTTTTGTTGTTGGTTATATAGGTACTGAACATAGATTACATACCAAATTTCAGCTTTTAGTACATCAGAAAGTATTAGGTATATAGGTATTGCACTTGTGCTTCGCTTGGCTAATGTTGGCGAGGGATAGAACGATGTGTTAACATTGGTCTAAGATATCAATCTGGGTCATTATTTTATTTCAAATCTACTCATATAGATAAAAAATTAAGGGAAAAACCCTTTTTAAAAACAAGCTTTTATTTAAATGAGCTAAAAAGAAAAATAATAAACTTTTGTACTAAAACTTTTACTGATAACTTATTATAACGCCACTTCCAATTTAACACATTTTACATTTTTAAATTTGAAATGGCGTTATAGTTAACAGTAAAAGTTTTGGAACAAAAGTTTATATTTATCTTTTTAGCTCATTTAAATAAAGATTCTTTTAAAACGGTTTATATAACCTCAATTTTATTTTATACTTTTTAGTTTTTCTAGTTATTCCCAGAAAGCCCTTTAATTTGATACCCATATTGCAGGAATGCATTAAAATTATTGGTCTGCCATTTTGGATATGTCACCATATTGGATTTAGAATGACGTCACACAGTTAACCATCATTTTATACCCATATTGTAGGAATGCATAAAAAAATATTGGTCCGCCATTTTGGGTATGCCGCCATGTTTGATTTAGAATAACGCCACACTGTTATTCATGCAAAGTCATCCAAACTGAACGTGCATACTAAATTTCAGCTCAATCGGTTGAGGGCAAGTGCCCAAAATTGAGTTGTAAGATTCCACCCGAACAGACACCTACATTGCAAGTTAAATAAAAGCTTGTAGAAATTGGAGTGTCTGATTGTAATATTTAAATAACCGGTTTTACTTAATGAATATATAATATATACGGAGCGTAGGATAGGTAAATCATTTAAAAAACCGCGCGGTGCACAGCTTACGTCGCGCCATCTGCATGTTTTCCTTATCTTACATACCAAGGGGCACAGCATAGTCTAATATACATAAAAATAAAATTGAATTGTCTGTTTGTAATATCAAAATAATATATACTCAAAAATATATTCAATAGCTTATATTTTTTTCGTGTCTACCTATATAAAATATATAGGCATTAAAATAAATATCATTATAAAAGTATGTAAATTATTCAGCTTTTACACGATGTCTTCAATCAAAAAAAGGAGGAATAGAATTGTATAATTGACTAAGGTGCAGAGTGCAAACAACTAAGACTACTAACTTCGTGGATAGTATCGATAAAAAAGAAT
>PQWD01006919.1:21333-46915 GCA_019425675.1 Leucinodes orbonalis | reverse complement strand
AATTCGATTATTAATTGTTGGTTACATCAACAATGCTGGCATTTTGAGGTTATATAACTTTGTAGTAAACGCATTACTGGCCGTAAACAAGAGTATATATATTAAAAAATATGTAAAAAGCCTTTACAGCAAAGGGTCAAATAAAGTGCCGATTTTACTCGTAGTTTACTCAACTTTTATGATTGGTTGCAATTTGAAGGCAGCGAAATAGATATGTCACGTCAGCACGTATTTGTTTCGTCATCAAATATTTCATGCCATAATTATGCAATAAGAGAATATTCCATTAAGTTTTAAAAAGGGCTGATTGACATTTCAATGGCTAGTGGAAGTGCTTAAGCGAAATCTACAAAGTAATCTGTGAACATGAAAAAATACTTACACATTGTAAAACCATTGCATCAATTTCCCGTAAGTAGTTTGCAAAATGACAATGTACTTTGTACTCAATAGGCTTTGACTGCGACTACGAAATGTCGCTCTCATTCACATGCAAAGTGATTTGAATGAAACGAAACATTAACTTAACTCAAGGTCAAGTTATGTTTGTAAACATTTGGTTGCATGTCAATAGCCGTTCTCGTTGCGACGCGCATGACTGCGTGAAATTGTAAGTTTTAAAGAAAACGGGATAATATTAATAATACAACACTGTTCTTTAAGTAAATGATAGAGAATTTAACTAACTTAAAATACGTTTTCAAGCACCTTTTGGCAATAATTGAAAATATTAAGGATACTTATCTGCCTACATTGATTTAGGTAGGAATACAAGTATATAATAGTATTACAAATATATTAATAAATTAAAATAATATATTTTCGTAACCAGGAAAGCGGTACCATAATACCCCGAATTTTACGCGAGATAGGCCACTAACAATAGCTAGCCTTATAAAATCAATGCTAGCTTTCCCACCGCATAAGTCGGACTTTTCTTATTCCTTCTCTGTGCATGCAGTTATCTATTATTCGAGACAGCCCTAGTATTTCAATATTCTAAAAACGCGTCAAGGGGTTCTATCTTCCTAGCTGAAATTATTTTTAATTATGTATGTTTATGTCTAATATATATATATTAAAATTTCGGTATGGTATGTATGTGTTTATATATATATATCTATGTTAGTGTATGTATATATATATATATGAATTTGAGGTTTCAGGTAACAAACTTAGTTAAATATGTTTTTATGTAATAGTTTCTTTGTGTAATTGCGCACTTTGTCTGTCCTGTTTAGGACTGCTGGAAGAAATTCCATTCGGAATAAGCAGTACCTTTGTGCTTTTTTTTTTCACTATATATTGTTCTGACTATTTTGTATGTGTGCATAAACAATAAATAATTTTCGAGGTCTTTCCTATTTGCTATTTATTTAATTTAGAATCTAATAATATAAATAAATATCCACTGACATTCACACAGCGCCATCTAGCCCCATGTTAAGCGTGAAGCTGTATTAGCTGTATTATGGGTACTAAACAACGGATAAATATACTTATATACATTTTTTTTTGTAAATACATACATATTATACATAGCAAACACCCAGACCATTACAAACAGACATGTTCATGCACACAAATGTTTGTACTGCCCGGGGATCGAACCCGGAACCCTTGGTGTTGCAGCCGACTTCTCAACCGCAACACCAAATGGGTCGTCAAATAATATAATAATATGTTTAAGCCTAAAAGTCAACGATGATATTTTCATTAAAATAGTTGTATTCGTACCGGACTTCATTTATGTCGTTTATGGCTCAATTTATTAAACATAACAAATGTTATTATGACACGTGCCCTAGCGTGTTAAATGGTTTTGTTCGCCAATGTCACTGAACATTCATTATGGCGTTAACAATACAAGTCATTGTGAAAGATCTATTTCGGTTCAAAAGCTTAAATTGCTATGGTGAAAGGTAAATTGTGACATTTATTGCATTTGCGCATTGTTAGAATGCCGATATGACATTGACCAAAAACATACGAAGTAATTCTAAATTTCTACAATTTTAATAACCATTCTATAATTGTTTTTAAAGCACTTCACATTTGATATCAAAAACTTAAAGTTATTATCAAAATATTTTTTTTTCATTCCTTACTTATCATAACATCATTTTCATATAAAACTTTACGTCTTACTTTCAATTATTCGCTATCCTATTTTATATATCCTCAATTTTTTTTTTCACTAAACAACTACAAAAACATTACATTCAAGAAAAAAAAACAGTAGCATTGTTTTGTACAAACTATCTGTAGTTATAGAGTGGGTATGAATTACTAAATATTTCGTACTTGCTCAAAAGAAATAGCACCAGTTCAAGCATAAGAAGATACTAAAAGTTACGTGTAACGAGAATTTACCAAATCACTCATAACTAAAAACCAATTTATTTAACCTACAATTTGACTACTTAAATCCATTAAAGTCATAAAGATTATATAACTAAATAAAGCCAGGGTTATTACCTCCATAGACGTCTGTCTCACGGAAGTTTGTAGGAAGCGAGCGAATACGTCCCACGTTTTTCCTTTTATACCAATAATGGTTTGAAGGAAGAGAAATTTTGCGTTAAATATCTTAGATAACACATATACTCGAACAATATTCTACGCTATGTGTTGTTCTTACATACATTTTTAGGATGCTTTTATTTTATTTCACAAGTTAATGTAAGCAAGGCGTCTAGGGAGGACTTCGAAGGGAAAATCGATTAAATAAACAAATGTATAGTTACAATGTTTAAAACCATCGATACGATGCTGATGAACCTTTGAACTTCCATGTACTTTGATCGGCAAATAACCATCAACTGATTATTTTGAAAATCTTCACGAATATTGATGACAACCCTATGGTATAAAAAGTAATAATTTGAATAAAAGTAGATTCTATTGTAGGAATCTATGTGCTTTATTCGATGTAATCTTGAGTCAACGCTGTCATTTATTTTTTTAGATTAGTATCGATACTGTGATATAACAAATAATGGTGTTGATTTGTAGAATGTAGGCTAATGAGTTTTAAGTCACGAATTCAGTGGTCAGAGGTTACTCGACGATTCTATGTTGACAACGGTCAATTTAGGGTGTCACAAAAATATTATAAAAATTTTATAAGATTCAATGAGGTTATTAAGCCCATTCAGTTTTGATCTTATCATTTATAACAATCTAATATTTCCCATTTAAATAATATATTTTAAAATCGATTTTCCAAAGGTACTTCTAAACATTCTTAATATAAGAATGTCTCAAATAAGGCAAAACAAAAGAAGAATTTGAATCCAAAAGTTACAACCTTACATCAAATGAAAGAATGGCAAAAATTCATAGCATCATCAAAGTTATGTCACAGCTTATGTGTTAACAAAAACTTTCTAGCGGACCCAATGGTGACCCGATCACAATCAGTAGCTATTATCCAAAGGTCAACTCAACTAAGGGTAAAAGAATTACTATCAATCGTAAGCGGCTGTACTCGTTAAACTTTCTAATTCTACTAATTTCATCTGTCAATGCGTACAAAAAACTACGTTTGTTAGTCATTGTATAACAAAGTAGCATTATTTATTTATTTATTTATTTATTTATTTAAATAGGTACACCAACAACATAACACACAAAGCATTAAAAGTACACAATTTCCTTACAACTCAGACTAGTATGTATGTCAATAACAGGTGTACACAGCATTCACCGATGACAACAGGCCTACAAATAATTGTATGCAGTTCATTATTTTAAATATGGAGTATACCATATTTTTTTTAAGATTGTTTTTCGAATTAGGAACCATTTAATTTATTATATCAAATTGCCACCATGGTTTAGTCGTTTGAGCCTTTAAAATACGCGGGAAGACCATGTAGCCAAAGTCACTCTATGCAACATTTCCCAGTTTGATTAGGACATTGCAAGCGGTAGATGTAGTATCAAAAGTAGAAAGAGGTATGTCAGGATGTGAAAGGAGAGTAGCAAAGCAGGTTCATTGTGCGAATGTTGAGGGATACCCTAGGGGACGGCCCAGAATTACCTTGACCAAATTGGTTATGTCCTTAAGATGGCTGGGGTCCCAAACCGGACGAATAAAAGAGTTTGTATAAAAAGATTGATTGATGTGAAAGAAACTACAGAATTATGCCAGGACCGGCAAAATGCCGCTCCATATTCTCTCCCTATACTTTGGGGCCAAGGCGTGAGCTTTATTTATGTATTATTTTATTCATTAAGGACTGACACATCTGGTTGTCTGAAAATAAACATTATTCCGTGCATTGGATGGCACGTAAAGCTGTCGGTCCCAGTAATCTTAGATTGTAGTAGGTCGCTACTCATTATAGGTGTGATGATGATTATAACTATACGTTTATTTTCATACTACTGTTTTTCGATTTAATTTGGATTATTTTTGATCATTGATACGCAGAAGCACGTAGAAGGCAAGAAACCACATAAACATTCAAACATTCAAAGCGCTTCAAGCAATTTCAATGCAATTGCTCAACGAAATCTTCGTAGATTACACGTGTGTTTTTGTTGTTACAAATTGAATTGCTAAGTTATATTTGTGGCCTTGCTTCTTGAGCCTATCGCAGTCTATTTTAGAAAAAGTTATACAAATTTTACAAAAGACAGACACGTCCTATGCTACATTCCAGTTCCGCTAACCTCACCCAGCTTTCACCAGTGCAATTTGTAAGTTTTCGGATAAAATCTTTATCATCATCAGCTCATTCAAAGTCTCTCCCGGGAGCACGAGCATACCCGTAAAGGAAGTATAAGCCTTAGTCGTCCACGCAGGTCCAGTGCGTATTGGCCGACTTCACGCACAACCTTTGAATCTTTTCGTAGGCATGTGCAGGTTTCCTCACGGTGTTTTCCTTCACCGTGAAATCGTCGAATAAACGTACACTCCTACAAACACACACACACACACACTCTCTCATACACACTCACTCATACACACACACACACTTATAGATTCGTCAAGTATGTCTGTCTGTGTTCTGTGAAAATAAATTAAATAATTAATATATTTTGGGTTCCCCATACATTGAACTGAACTCAATAATTTTTTTCACTGTATCCCCCCGTGTGGGGTATCAATGTGTAGAGCTTGAAAAATGATAATGAGGTTTCTAATATCATTTTTTTTATTAATTGTGTAGTTTGCGCGAGAGTCACTTCCAAAGTTGAAAAAATTGTGCCCACTCCCCCTCTTATTTCTAAGCTATGGGGTTGAAAAAATCGAAAAAATATATATGATGTACATTTACAATCTAACAACGAAATTAAGTTTGAACTATTTGTTGTGTAGATTTTTTTTTACGTCATAAACGGTGAACCACTATTTTTCATATTAAAGCTGTAGTAGGTGCCTTAGTAAATAAAAATTACTTTATTTTATGTTACTTGCTGCTGCGGAACCCTCCATTGGCGATTCCAACTCGCTCTTGGCCAATTTTATATTATTATAATTTTAAAAAAAGACGTACGTGGCGGATTTGAACCTGCATCCTCCACATCGGAAGGCACAGTGCAAACCAATAGCTACCCGTCCAGAAAAATTTGTGGTTAAATGGTAGAATTTGAATTGTTAATTTGTTGATTATTAAAGTTTTATAGTTTGCGGTTATATATGTTTAAATGCTATTTTAAGTTCTGTGGTATTTGCTAATTCCTCATACAAAACTGTTCTGATCTTATAGTAAGTGTTCATAAGATACCTGTACTGTAGTTTTATTGCGTTATACCTAGCTGCATTCAATGTATGTCAAATTATGCTGTTATACGTAATAAGAAGGATATATGTACATATTCATGCTTGCCGCACGAGTCTAAGGATTTACCGCAGTAATTATACCTTTGGTTTGCTCTCATATTTATACGTGGAAAAATTTAATGTCTTCGTAATTTATGCATGGAAAATCAATAAATAAATATCATACCACGTTTTTTGAGTGTAGGGCGTTGGTTTTGCCACATACGTGACCCGTGCTATTATGACAGCGTCATAAGATATCATCATCAGAAGCCTATAACGACCCACTGCAGGCCACAGGCACAGCATAACTATCCACCACGCGAACACCTATGCGAACGACTGCAATTCTAAGAATGTATCCGGGACGGCTTATCGTGCCCAACGAAGCACGGAATCATCTTTCTTTTCAGATGAGATTCAGCGTGCAATGTACCTAAAATAGGAAAAATCGCACAAACTGATGTTTCTCCGCGGGATTCGAACCCACGACCTTCGGGTCACGCAGCCTAACACTATGCTTACTAGACCACGGAGGCTGTTATCTATTACCACAGATAAAATACATTTTACATATAAATAAAATTGGGATGTCTGTTTGTAATATTGAAATAAACATTTTTTTCTTCATGAATATGAATAATTTTACGGTAAATACACCAAAACAT
Organism: Leucinodes orbonalis; assembly: GCA_019425675.1. Taxonomy (NCBI): domain Eukaryota; kingdom Metazoa; phylum Arthropoda; class Insecta; order Lepidoptera; family Crambidae; genus Leucinodes; species Leucinodes orbonalis. Next base: position 40,474 of record PQWD01006919.1, on the reverse strand, counting down.
CATTTTTAAAATTTTTGTCTGTCTGTCAGTCTGATTGTTTCGGGTACTTTCTGAAACGATCGGACCAATTTTGGTCGGTCATTTTTGACAGATAGCTGAAAACACATAGGCTACTTTTAATTTAGAAAATCCTCTTATTTTAGAAAAATAGATCAATGTATATCGCGGCGGCCGCGCGTCGCGTGAGCTGAGCGCTTTTCACGTTTTGAATAGCACAAAATTAATAAAAATACCTTCGATAAATACAGTAACCACTAAGCGTTTTTCAGCACGTTTATTTCACAAATTTCAGCGCCGGTTTTTTGTCACGTACTTTGGCGTACAGGGTACGCAAGGGCTTGTCATGTATAGACGACATTGGTGGTGAAAAGGTTAATGTATGTTTTACTGCGGAGAAATAATCTTAAAAGGCGGGTAATACCGCGGGGAACAGCTAGTAAGATATACCTTATCAAAATAGTATAAATGAGGTTATCCTATTCTAACAAATAAGTGAGAAGGAAACACTAGGGCTTGCTTCCTTTGAGAAACTGACGATTACCAATAATTACACTTTAATAGAGATAAGTGTGTGCATGAATGGTGTTAATTGCGGAAATTACTCGCTGAATGTTCCCATTTATGCAGTTTATGGTTGGGCTACGGCTTGCGTAGGATATTTCATTATTACAAATAAAATACGTGGGCTTTGTGTTCTAAGCACAATACAATATACACAAATATTCGTAATGTTAAACAAGGTGTAGCATTAGTTGGTACTCTCAACAAAATACGACTAAATATTTACATATTAATTGCCTTAAAACTACAATTGCATCAAAACGCACTACATATCTGTAACAATTGTATTTATATTAACGAATCCGGGAATAAGCATTCCTTTTGCTTTAATTAATTTTTAAAACCAGTATTATGCCATTAACGGTGTCAACATCTTCACCCACTCAATGATCAGTGATTAGATCAATGCTTCTTCTATTAGCATATTTTGCCAACTCTGCAACGTCCCTACGCCTTCTATGGCACGCCCTCAGGATCGTTTACTTGTTATATTTGATTTATACTTCTTTTTTAACTAAAAGACATCTTCGCTTTCCGCTTGCCCGGCCATAAGCTGCTATAGCAAGAAGTCCTTCGAAAAAAAATAATCTCTATGAATATATGATAACATGGTAAGGAATACTTTATGGTTATGTGGTCAATAAAGTATAAACTCTTGAATTTGTATTATGTACCTTATTTTTCCTTTGTCGTACCTCAAAGGCCAATATTCTCAATAGGCTTCTTTTGTACAACTATTACATATGACAAATATAACTCTATGCATGTTGGTAATTACTCATTAAGTTGTTAGCAATCGATTATTATGACTAACACTTAATAATCACTCGATGACTACCAGTGCGGTCGATTTTCTTTTAAAAACATAACAACGTGATTTACGTAATTGCTTGCTTTATCACATAGTGTAGTATAGTCAAGTGCAAGGGACAGTGTATTTATGTATCTACTACATCAAAGTGTATTAAATACATCGTCAAAGTAACACTGATACGAGTTTACGGTGTTTAATTCAAGTATAATATGTTTTAATTTGAACGATTGCTCAAAGATTACCATAAACTAGTGACATAGATAAACCATAGGTTAAACTCTCGACCTTAAATTGAGGTTTAATCAAGTCAAGGCGGCCTCGCCTCGTCACAAGTGTTTGGACTACATCTCGTAAGCTTCCTAAGCATACGGTCATGGTATTCGTCCAACATTCCTCAGCGTGGTTCTGTACAGCAATTTATGTCAATAGTAATTTGCATTAGCTTACTCAAGAGGATATGTAAAACATTTTGTACGCCTCATCAGTTCATTCAAAGAATTTAGTGTACCGTACAAAATGAGATACGTGCTTGTAAATTGTTTGTACTCGTGACACAGTTAAGCCATAAATATGTACGAGTAGAAGGCGATTTGTTAGAAGTTTAAAAAGGATAAAATATAAAATAGCAATTATAACTGAACAAATCCAGCACTGCGTTGTTCATTATACCCGATATAAGTCTTCTTTGTTCCTAATACAAATCAAAAGAAAATACCTACGTTAAAAATGTCACACACTAAAATAATATAAAATCTCTTAACAATAATATAACAAACTCCGTATTTTAAATTTCCAACATGGTATAGTTTAACTATTTCTATATGATAACAAGAATGACACATTACCTATATATGATGTGAAAATCTTAGAGTTAAAACAAAGCGTAATAGCTAATGTTCTCAAATGTTAGTTAGGCGTTCAACCCGTATGTCTCGAATCCTCGATCTCGTGCAAAATTTCCTGCCACTTGTGCTATTGTTAACTTCGTGATGCTACAAAACACCAAGGTTGGTAAGTAACAGCTGGTATATTTTCGAAACAGTAGGTCACAGTTTACAACACCACGTTATGCCTTGATGGATTGACATGCGATAACGGTGCACCGACGTTAACTAGATAACAAAAGGAGCAAGCGCTGGTAAACGAGCGAAACATTTCTAGGCCGCTTGCTGTTCTGAAAAGGTCGGCAAATGAAATATTATAAAAACATGGGCAGAAATCAGACCGTGATGTTCAATATCGACTCCAATGACTTTCCAAGATAAGAGAGAGTACTACAGTTTTTATTTTTTTTAGATCGGGATCGGGTCATAAAGGCTGACGTTATTTTACAGAATGCATCACAATGAGGTCCCAAAATGTTATTATAGTAATAATTCGTGTTTGTCGTTGACAGTACATGAAAATGTCATGTGTTCAGAGTACCTATCCGTGGTCTGGTGATCTGAAAGTTGAATTTAAATCGCTGTGTGATCCAGATCCGTCAATGGCACGGATCCTACGGGGAGACCGTATAGTGAGACTTGATGCGCTGGGAAAAACCAAGCTTATTTAGGTGAGCTACTTTATATAACGACGCTTTTAATACTATTGTGATATGCCTGACCATGCCTGACGCAGTATTGAAGGAAATTACTAGTTATTATTTTCCGTCAACACTACCCTGCGTCCGTCACCCGAGACGACAGAAGTTAGTTCAGTCATACGTAATTTTACTAGCTACAGTGCCCTTATCCCGAAATACAAAAGAGCTCTTTTGCAGCAGTGCAGATAGGGTTGCCACCTTTTTTTTGCAGAAATAAAGTATATCTGATTTTAAAGGAGGTAAAAAAAGAGTATGCACTTATAAAAAAAGAGTATCATTTATTTTTATCTTTCAAAAGGTATTTTTTAGTACTTCTTGCGGCACATAACAAATTTTCATTATTTTTAAAGGTATTGAATGAGTCTAAACATTCTAACTCTAAATTTATATATATAAAGAGCTCATTTTTGATTAAATTCAATGAAGCTCTGTTTCTCTCTTCTCGCCACTTTACATTCATGACGAAAAGACTCTTTCTGTAAATGCTGAAGTGGCGGGAACGAGAGTATATAGCTAATAATTTTTTTTAAACAATCAAATTCTTGAGGACATTTTTTAAAAATATATGCCATTTTTCAGCGGTGCTTTTTGTATAAAGTCTGCGTTATTAAACAATTCGGCTTCGAGCAATTTTAAAATTGATACTTCTGAATATAAAGTTTTCCTTCTATAATTTGTTCTAAATGATTAAATTCAACAGTAGTCTTTAAAGATATTGTATTTAGTGAATACAGCCAGTTATCATTACTAAAATCAAACCATTTTTTGTAAATAGTGGACTTTTTAATTCTGATTAAGGTTTTTGCGTATTATTACGGACGTGCACTAAACATTTTGTAAAAAAGAGTATTTTAGCGTACTTTATTAGTGTTATAGATTATAGAGTACGACCACATGATATAGAGGACAATACTCTATTTTAGAGTACGGTTGGCAACCCTAAGTGCAGATGATATTCGGACACTGCTGCGGTGGTGCCTACATAGACGTCTCAGTTTATAGACTACTCCCTAGTAAACACTGCTATTGTCGTAAACTAATGAAATGATTATTACTACTGTGATTACTAACGTTCATACTAATAATTTTTGATCTTACATGTTTTTACTAGTTTAAATGCGGAAACTGACTTTGCCAACTTGTTTTAAGATTCTCATGTTATTGTAATTAATAAGGATGTGTTATATTTTTAGAATTGAGTTTTCTCAAGCGTAAGGCGATTTATTCCGGCAAAGTTAGCGTTGTTTACTCAATGTTATACTTGAAGTAATGCATTTTTTAATTTATTCGTTTAGCACGGTTGACTAACTAGTATAACTCTAGACAAGGTTAATGTAAGAAATAGAACGTAAAAGTTAACTTTAAATTATTAACATTGTAAAGCGTTATTATGGTAAGTAACAACAGTACGTTTTTTTATTGCTTAATGGTGTCATAGTTTCAAGTCGTTACGGTCACTCGAAATTAAAACTAATACGATTTCATTAACGGCTTTTTCGGAAAGTCATTCATACCCTAGTAAACTTATTTATTTACTCGTACATAGCAATTACAAGACACAGAAAGGGAAAACAAAGAATAGGTTAACTTTCGAAATGTTATTTTTTCAGCAGACCATGTTGAAAATGATAAAAACCATCAAAGTCGCTTCATATACGACGGATATATCCGCTATTAGACGTGCCATCAGTCCCTGACTTTCTTATCATGGGACCATCTCTAAGGTATCTTCTCCCCAACGAAATAAAAATCATCAAAATTGGTTCATATACGATAAACATATCTGCGAACATACATCATCATCAGCTCATTAAATGTCCCCACCGAGGGGCACGAGCCTACCCGTATAGGGTGATTGGGCCTTAGTCGTCCACGCGGGCCCAGTGCGGATTAGACGACTTCACACACAACCTTCGAATCTCTTCGCAGGCGTGCATAAAGGTTTCCTCACGATGTTTTCCTTCACCGTAAGAGCATCGGATAACGTACATATATTTTCGAAAACACATTGGTACGTGTCGGGATTTGAACCTCAGCCCTCCCGGTAGGAAGGCGACAGTCCACACCATTGCGCCACCGACGCTTTTGCGAACATACATATCAAGCATAAATACAGTCGAATTGAGTAACCTCTTTTTTGAAGTAGGTTAAAAAACAACTAAAGCAACATTATATTAGCAGTCTATATCTATACTAATATATAATCTATACTAATATATAAAGCTGAAGAGTTTGTTTGTTTGTTTGAACGCGCTAATCTTAGGAACTACTGGTTCGATTTGAATAATTCTTTCAGTGTTAGATAGCTTATTTATCGAGGAAGGCTATAGGTTATATATCATCACGCTACGAGTAATAGAAGCGGAGCAGTAATGAAAAATGTTTCAAAATCGGGGGTATTTTTTCATACTTGGAGCTTCCGCTGCGTACGCTGCGTAAACGGTTAAAGTTACACAAAAGTTATGTATGAGAGTATTGCTCTCCTTTTAAAGGTCAACAAAAAAGTCCGCGACAGCATATGTCTATCTTTTAAGATTAGCTCACTATAACATATTTTTTGCTAATAAAAAAATCTGAAATTGACCCCGGAAACCTTTAAAGTTGGAGGGAGGGGAAATCCTATGTATAGTGATACATGAAAGTACCGTGTTATCCCGAATTTAATGCGAGCGAAGCCGCGGGCAAAAGTTAGTATAATATAATCTTCAACAACGGGGAAAGGTCTTACAATACAGCATGGCTATGGGTAGAAGACAACAACAACTTCAAATCCCGCTTTCATTAGAGTGGAGTGAGAGTCGAGATTATGATGTACGTAGGAATCTGTTATTGAACAAGAAGATCATATCCCTCATCTGATGGTTAGTGAAATGCCTGCTTCTAACAAATACAGTATTAAACGAAACTAAATAAATAGATATCAGATAGGTAAAGTTATTTCTGTACATGTGACCATGTACCAAAATGGTGATACTAATATGGATCTTTCCGATATTTTTTAAGGGCAATAGCCTGATGCGAACATGGCAAAATAAAAAACGAATTATAATTGAATCCGCTCGTCTCCTTGTGGGTAACTATAATCGGAAGATAGAGTCAGACGTCGATGGTGGTGGATTAAGTTCATTGATAATTATCACATGTTTCATTTCCATAGATAATACCGAGTACATTTAGTAAAGTACATTTCGAAACACCCTGAGATCTTGTGAATTACCGTGGTCTTGCAAGAGCTTTACCTTATCTGTGAACGATTGTTTAGCATAATCTTTAATCTTATTTTAAAATATAATAATGACAATTGGTAGCATCCTGAGAATAAAGTTCACGCGATTCAAGGCCCTTGCTTATTTGCAATATCTTAATTACTTATATACGAGTATCTACTAGATTGCGATATTGAAAATAGATTTATGTGACGTTAATAAAAAAGTATATAAAATTTTGGTTTGAATTCTAGATTCGTTGTCATTTCAAGAGCCCGCTATAAAACCCTTAGCAGTAAACAATATTAATGTGTTTAAACATTTTCTTTGTACACATTGATAGCAGACAGCTGTCTTAAACTTTATGGAGCTTCGCCAGGCACATTTTATGCTTAGTTATACATGTATTTAATATATAAGAGCGTTGGTGGCTCAATGGTGTGGACTGTCGCCTTCTTACCGGTAGGGCTGAGGTTTAAATCCCGTCACGTACCAATGTGTTTTCGAATTTTCGAAAATATATGTACGTTATCCGACGCTCTTACGGTGAAGGAAAACATCGTGAGGAAACCTTCATGCACGCCTGCGAAGAGATTCGAAGGTTGTGTGTGAAGTCGTTAAATCCGTACTGTGCCCGCGTGGACGACTAAGGCCTAATCACCCTATACGGGTAGGCTCGTGCCCCTCGGTAGGGACGTTTAATGAGCTGACGATGATGATGATGACATGTATTTATACCTATAAGGCGCAGCTACCCAAAATAAGAATCAAGCGTTCTTGATGGACCTTAATTAAATAAAGAATTTTAACATTTCAAAAGTAGTTTTTGTCCGGCTACCGATTACAACTAATTAGTTTATCGATATATATGAGACCCTGACTTATTGCCAGTAATAATGAAGTTCATCATCGCAAATCACAGATAATAAGATAATAAATTGACCCCAGACAAACATCTAAAGACTAGCCCACAATTTAAATACTATTAATTTACTATTATTACTATATACAGTAATTAATTGAAAAATTTGCATCTAAAAATGTACCGAAGTAACCATACATTATTGATATTGTAATCTAATGTTTATTTATAAAATCTTAATTACCCACACTAGCATTCCAAACAAAGCACGTAGAAACATTTGTTTATTTTGAATATTTTGTAGGAATGGCATCAAACAGATCATAAAATGTACGAATAATTTGATGATAATGGTATCATTTAAAGTTATGAGACACTGAATGAGAATTCTTGAAATAATATAATAATAGGAATTGCTTGACAAAATTTTAAATGAATATAGATTATGTGTAAAGTAAAATTAGTTTCCTTGTATATATTATAGAGTATATATATATATATAAATATGAAAGGAGACCCCAACTAGCGAATATTAACGTCTTTGGTTAATTTTACATTGTTATAAATATACAGATGGTTGAAAATACCTCAGGCGTATTTTTCCTCAATTTTGTCGGCGGTCAATGAATCTATTTTTGTTACACATCAGATTTTTAAATATTTTATTTAATTTAACAAGCAAATCTTCGATGGCAATGATCGCACTTAAGGTCGAATGTGACATTATTTTTGTATAACTATAAAGCCATACGTTACTAGTACAAAACACTGGCTTTACGTAGGATATCTAACCATTTGTCCCTCTCTGAGCACTAGAACCAGGACTGCTTTAATATCTTACGACTCCGATTTTTAATTTTCCATAAGATAGTTGATAAAGCCATTTCTACGGTTAAGGAATACACATTTTTCGTAAGAACAAAACGGACAAGATTTTGGTAGGATTTGCCCACGGGGAGTTTCATACTAATAGTTATGGAACTAATCATCAGCTTTTACTGAAACTGACCTTCAGAACCAAATATAATTTTACAAGAGTTATGTATAGTAAAATCTAGAATGTTTGTTACTTTTTCACTCTTGAATGGCTGACCTTTTATAGCAGCTGATAGATTAGATACATTTTGTGGTACATATTTATTTTTAAGTGTATGAGTACTCTTTACCCAGATAAAGAAGATTGGCTTTCCCCATATCGATGCTATGTAGGAAGGCCTGTACCCTGCAGTGGGACGTTTTAGGCTCATAATTATGATAAAGATGAAAGCAGATCAAAGGTTGTGCGTGAAAACGGTCAATACGCACTGGGCCCGTGTGGACGACTAAGGTGTATACATTCTTTACGGGTAGGCTCTTGCCCCTCGGCTGTTTAATGGGCTGATGATGATTAAGATGATGATATTTTAATATCTCTTGGTAGCAACGCCAAGAAGTCGATGTCGGAAAACCACGGTTATATTGCAAACCCCGTAGGCCGTGATGATCATAAATTTATTCGTACAATAGCATGGTGTTGCCATAGGTCAGTCTCGCGAATGCCGCGAACATCACGATCTCAGGGGCGCAATTCTACTAATGTTCTTGATATATTTTACGACACTTTACAATCCAACTATAAATTTTGAATTCCAAAACTTTTGTGTTGAAAATGGTAATATATAGAATATAATTGTATGATATAACTATGCATGTACCAGTATACAATACATTTTTTTTACATTTTTAAGTTTTAAGTTAAACATATTGATTCTATTTTTATATTTAAATAATTTATATATGTCAATACAACATAAAGTTTTAGCCAGCCTTTCAATTTGGTTTTACATTTGTAGTTATTCAATGAGTATATATTTAATATTTTGTTAATCTAGACACAATAACGATCTTATTAATTGCATTGCTTATGCATTTCTTAACTAACGGAATTGGGGCCCAAAGCAGTGGTTACCGCAATTATGCAAAAGCGAATGTTTTGATAACAATAAAATAACAGCTTCCAAACAAAATTTGAATGTAAATGAAATTTACGGGTATGATCCTGTATAAAGATATTACCTACGCATTTCAAAGAAACTACAAATCAAAATGAATTTACTACGTTGACAAATATTTAACGCAATATTTGTATAGACTATGTATAACGTATACATAAATATTCCTACTTGCAAAACGATTGTCAGAAAATATATGAATAGGTCGTCAGCTTAATTTGGATATAATGAAACAAAATTGTTTGGACTAGGACTAAAAACTCGGCACTTGCTTTTGTATTATATATTTATAAATTACATTAATAATAAAAAGAACTTATAATGAACTAAAATAAAATATTTCACAATAAAGACATTCCTTTGGCCTGAATATTGATCTTCTATTCTTACCTTTAGTTCTAAAAAAGTGTGGTTTTATAGACAAAGGAGTTTGAACTAATAAATAAAAGAGCGTCTGGGCTCATTGATGTGGACAGAACGGCTACCCACTACACGGGCTTAATGCGATTTGGTACTTGTAAGTGTAATGAGTAGGCTAAGCAACGGTTTAACGTGCCTTCCAAAGCACAGCGGGGCTCCAAATCATTATCGATTACATATAAATAAAATTTGATTGTCTGTTTGTTATATAGCTCATGTAGGTAATAGGGAAAAACATAGCTACTTTTATTTTAGAAAATCCTTTTTTTTAGAAAAATAAAGAACGTCGCATGAGCTTTCAGGTTATGTTTGACTGCGGGGTAATAGTATCTTATGCGTGGTTAATACTGCGGGGAACATCTAGTTACTATAATATAATATCTTAGGCGATCGTCAAAAGAACGCCCCAGCGTCTACGCCATGGTCCTCTAAGACAAAATTGTGTATGGGACAGTTGAGGAGCATAGCTTCTCGAATGGCGGGATGTGTTTACCAACCTCTGTCCCCTATGTGGCAAAGGCATCACCACATCTACACAAAGATATCAATGATAAATAATAAAGCATTGACAACTCTGCTTCACTCATTCCGAAACAACCACAACCGATTTAAATAATTTGTTAACTTAGTATTGTACCTACTTAGTAAATTACTATGACCATTTTAGTAAATTGATTTAATCTCCATTCCTTTGGAACATCGGTTACCGCAAGATGCCTTGAATGCTGTTAGGGTATTTACAATCGAAGGATGTTTGCAATTAATCAAACCTACAGCAGTCACGGAATGAGGTTAATAGAATTTAAGCTATTTTGGCTTGTATTATTAGTTTACTTCTTGCGTTCCGAGTATTGTTTAGATTACGTAGTTTTATTGAGTATGATCTAGACTTTATTACTAATTAATTCATTTTTTATGAGATAGCAGACAACCGAGCAGACGGCTCACCTGATGGTAAATGACACCATCGACTATTAACACTTGCAATACCTGAGGGTACAGAAATACGTTGCCGGCCTTTTAAATAGAAAAAAGCTCTTTTCTTGAAGGTCGCTCGGTCATATTGCTCAGGGAATACTCCAGATGTAGACTGATTCCACAAGATTGTCGTGCGCGGTAAAAAGATTCGACAAAAGCTTACGGTGGGGGTCTTTAATTCTTCCAGGTGTTTGGATACAATACCACTGTTAAATGTTCTATTTTATTAATACTGCGGGCTCAATAGATTACTTATGTGAAATGTTAATCATGACGCAAATGTTGCTTTTATTTTACATTGAGTGAAGTGATCGACCAACATGCAAGTTCAATAAACTTTACATCAGCTCTAATTGCCAAGATACATGTAACACGTGAATGGGACATATAGATTTATCTGGTCTTTGTGTTGGATCCTTGAACTATACGATAAAATGTAGTAGCCGCGATCGACCGATAATTCTCTTTATCGTTAGATTTAATTGATTAGTCATGTTTATGGCGGATCGCTAAAAATTCCGCCGCGCAGTTGTCTTGCTTTAAATTGGTTGTTAGTGATACAATTTATTCAAAGTATCTTCATCATCATCTCATTCAACGGCCACCAAAGAACCAACAGGCCTACCCGTATAGGGCCACGCGTGCCCAGTACGGATTCGCCGACTTCACGCACAACCTTGAATGTTTTCGCAGGCGTACGTAAGTTTCCTCACGATGTTTTCCTTCACCGCAAGAGCGTCAGATAACGTACATATCGTTTAGAATATTCTAAATCACATTGGTACGTGGCGGGATTTCAACCTGCACCCTCCTGATCGGAAGGCAACAGTTCACACCATTGAGCCACCGACGCTCAATTCAAGGTATACTGAACAATACTTTTGTAATTTTAAGGACTGAAGAACAATTTAATAAAATACTGTGATAGCATACTTAGGACGCCATGGACTCGGGTTTATATTTTTGTCTCTCCCGTCAAGAAGGCTTTACTACGACTTCTGTATTTTTTCGAAAGAATAATTCTGTTGGCTGGTTGGCGAGCTCAGATCTTCATCAGCCTTAATAAATTTAAGTGATTTCGATACTATAATAGTTATTGAATAGGCTACCTGAAATTGTATTTTTCGTGACCAGCCATCGTCGTCTAATCGTTCCGGCAAACGTTTTTTGCGCGACAACTCGGCTGGTTGCGGAATGGCTCGTGCGGTAAATTAGTCGCGCCACGTTTTTACCCGCAACTTTTTATTATAAGGACCTTGAACTAATTACTTGATTGCTTTCTAAATTATGGATTAAACATAATGGATAAAGCCAGTCGGATGTTGTACGTGATTGATTGGCATGTAGAAACGGTAGGTCTTTCAATTTATCATTGTTTTTTTGTACACTGACACTACGAGGTAAATGCTTGTTACGGTTATGAACAATCATATTGATAATTTAATTGCTCTGAATTGTATTAGCACGTTAATTGTAATAATAATACCACCAAACAAATTTCCATGTAAAACATTGCCAAGACAAGAAGCCTACCTACTCGTATAGGTATTGTCCTGTAAAAAGATATTTCTTTTGATATGAAATGAAGCGGTTATTCAGTACCAAGCACATCACGAACTCGTCTGCTTATGAGACTAAGAAGAAAACAATCAAGTACTTCTAGCATGCACCTAGATTTATTGCAGAAAAGAAACAATCTATTTTGTATAAGGTGGCTCTTATACCCGATAATTTCACTAGCTACAGTGCCCTCATCATGAAACACAAAGTGCATAACCCTCCTGTTTCATGGGACGATATCTGGAACTGCGGTGTTACCTATGTAGACGACTCAGTATCGAGTCTACCACCTTGTAAACCTCTCGCAAATTATTCATATGTGTTATATTAATCATGTTTAATAACACTCAATTCGATATAATAATAAGAATCTTTACTAACTTCCAATAAGAAAGTGGTAGAATTCTATGAAAATAGTTCCGAGCCGAGAGTAAGTACGAGTCCCGTAGCCTTGACCGCGCGAACAATGGTCGCGTGCAGTGATGTTCATAGCGCTGTGGGAACCCGGTGCGGCTTACTGGTTATTTAGGACGCGCAAACATTAGCTTTAAATAAAATTCTTAAAAAATATATATTTTCCAATTACAAAATATATTTTTATAATGAAATCCATTTTTTTTCTCGTTTCATACCAGGAATAATAACTGAGAGCGTAGTATGACTTGCGCGTTCGGTTGACGTTACAACTGTCGCAATGATCTGGCATCGGGTAGGTAACCAAAAAATGTTGTCTCAAGTCCCTCCAATGTTTCCAGGCCGTTGGTCCCAGCTACTATCTTAGGATTTTAGTAATTAACATCCAACGCCACCTACCCATCCACATTGCATGTGCGTTTTGGGGTACGTTCCAATCCTTCCATAGCCATATTGTATTGAAAGGCCCATGTCCCGAGGAGAAATTTTCCACTTGGTCGATTGATACAATAATAAAAACGTTGTATTAATCGAAGTTTATAGTTCACTCAGCCTCCAATCAAATATGTGTCCGCTAGACCCCCACGCGAAGGCATCACGATTTGATCATGGCCTTTGGAAGACCAGAGTGGTAACTTAAATTGTTCACAAGCTAATAACAACACAAAGGTGGTAAAATCTTACATCTTCAATAATATATCTAATGCTGATCAAAATAATTAAAAAAAGGTTGGTGTCCTTTGTGAGAAAACTAAAAAGAAGGCAGCTCATAAACACGAAAACAATTAATACGTATCATGCCGGTACCGAAAATACAATCAAGTATGAATTTTAACGGCCGATTTCATAATTGAATTGTTTTAAATTAAACGCAAATGCTCGGCATGAACAATAAATACTTTTGTAATGGTATTGCTGTCATCAACGAGCCTAACAGATACATAGTAATAGTAGACAACGAGTTAACTTAATGAAGCCATAACCATAAAACTATACAGCATTCTTATCAATGATGTAAACGAATGGATGCGACTTAACTTTCGTTTGTTTCCCTGTTCGAAACAGTACCAGGCATTAGCAATAAATAGGCGGTTAGTATTGTATTCTCAACACGGAACTTTCTATATTTTCAAATTCTCACAGCTCAATGTTTATGCAATGTTAAGATAACAGAATTCCTATTTGTGATTGACAACGATAAAAAGAGCGACGGTGGCTCAGTGGTGTGGACTGCCTGCCAACCTCAGCCCTTCCTACCGGGAGGGCTGAGGTTCAAATTCCGACACGTATCAATGTATTTTCGAATTATTGAAAATACATGTACGTTATCCGACGCTCTTACGGTGTAGGAAAACATCGTGAGGAAACTTTTATGCACGCCTGCGAAGAGATTCGAAGGTTGTGTGTGAAGTCGTCCAATCCGCACTGGGCCCGCGTGGACGACTAAGGCCTAATCATAGGGTAGGCTCGTGCCCTCGGTGGGGACGTTTTATGACCGGATGCTAAAGCTAAAGTGAAAAACCGCTAAGTATAAGGATGTTATAACAAGTACAATTACACGTATAAAAAGTGTTATTATAAACAACATTGAAAAGCATTAACAGTTTTAAAAAACTGCGATCAGACTCATCTATATATTTTTGCATGAGCTTTGACAACATTTATTTGGTAATCATATATTGACAGATTAAGCTACTATGTGAACTCCCGATAAGATGAATAAGGCATATCATCAAAAAACGATTAGATACAATCCATTCACTAATGCGAATATCATGTTGGTATTTGTGTCGAATAGAAGTACTCTTTAGTGTGAGTACATCCTATCGAGACGTATTTATATTTCATATCTCAGATACTGGCACAATATTCGCTAACAGTATTCGAACATTGTTTGAATAATCTATTGGCACATTTCCTTACCACAAATACCGGTGTTGAATTGTATTGTGGTTAGTAGTGTCCAAAACGAAAGGAGCAGCGGACAGAACTAGGTTAAATATGGAATTAGAATGAACGAATGTTTTTAACATTAATGATAATATGATCTTGATCTCGTGCTATAATGAATTCAAGAGTAAGGCTACGAACGATGTTTTTACGATACATTTTTAAACATACTTTTCATATAATATAACCCTAAAATTTTCTTACACGGTATTGTCAAGTATTGGAAAAACGGCTATCCTAGGGTGGTAGCCAAGACCATCAATAACAAATCTTTAAAAAAACACGTGCAAGTGTCAGCTATCAGATGCCTGGGTTAATAACTATGAATGTTCTCTCTCCCTTCAACCTATCGCAATCCACTGCTGGACATAGGTCTCCCCCATTTTGCGCCAGATATCCCGGTCCTCCACTTTTCTCATCCAGACTCCACCAGCGACCTTTCGCAATTCGTCGGTCCATCGGGCCGGAGGGCGACCTACGCTACGCTTGCCGAGACGCGGTCTCTACTACAGAACTCGTCTGCTCCAACGGCCATCAGTTCTGCGACATACGAGACCAGCCCACTGCCACTTCAACTTGCTGATCCGACGGGCTATGTCGGTAACTTTAGTTATCTTACGGATCAAATCATTTCTGATCTTATCCCTAAGAGAGACTCCAAGCATAGCTCGCCCCATTGCGTTGAGTGACTTTGAACTTGTGAACCAATCCGCAGTCAGTGCATGGGTAGGACGTATTGCTCAAAGAATTTCGTCTTTAAGCATTGCGGAATAGTTGACGTTAGGACATGACGTAGCTTATCGAATGTCGCCCAGCCCAACTGAATACTCCTACTAGCTTCCCTCTTAATGTAAGTTCATGACGATAAAACAAAAAATAGTTGACAGATTTTTGGAGACACCAGCACGGGATGGGAACATTACAAACTATCTTGCGTTGCAATGACTAGGTTAATGTAAATTTCGAAATAATATCGATATTCAAGATTCTTGAGACTTCAAAACCGTCAGCTTTAACCGCATAGTTGCTTAATTTTCCGAACAAGCAGGCTATATGTCTTATTCATAGAATGAGTCACAACTGACGTTTATATCTCCAACCGTTCATTGACACTGTTTTGTAAAAAAAATTATGTTAACTATTACTTTGTATGACCAGGTTAAGTATACAGATATTGATAGAACTATATAACAGTGAACCGTTAGGTTCGATGTTGGTAAGTTTATGTTGTTAAAAAGTACAATAATAGAGGATTCATGTTCGTCTTATCGAAAAGGACGCTCTTAATTTAATCCAATCATATTTAACGAACAGAGTCCAAATCGGAGAAAAAAGTTCTAGCGGAGCCCTTTTATTGATGGGCGTTCCCCAGGGCTCAATATTCGGACCTTTATTATTCTTAATTTATATAAATGATCTACCTTATTATACTCAAAACCTATGTGAAACTGTATTATTTGCTGATGATACATCCTCCTTACCTATTTTCAAGTCCCGCGTTAAAACTCACTTCTTGTCACTTATTCGTCCTTGACTTGTACTCCTTTCTGACTCTATTGTATAGTATGTATGTTGTGTAAATTGATCACATAAATAATTGTTGTATGTATTCGATTGTATTTATCTTTCCTTTATTCCTAACTTCGTTTTTGCACAATATTTGACTCATTTCTTCTACAATTTTTATTTATTTCCTCTCATGAAGGTTGTCTGGAAGAGATTGCTTTATAGCGATAAGACCGCCTTAATTGTACTGCTGCTTTTATTTTTATTTTTCTGTGCAATAAAGTTTATTATTATTACATCTCTTATATTTAACGTGGATAAACAAAAAGAATCTTTTGACGATGTAAATATTACACTTTCTCAGGTATTACACTGGTTTACGACCAATATTTTACTTCTTAACTCTAAGAAAACTAAATGTATAAAGTTCACAATGCCTAATGTAAGGCAGGTAGATACTATCATCACTTTGTATGAAGAACCCATGGAAGTAATAATTTCAACCGTTATCCTGGGTATAAAATTAGATGCAAAATTTCAGTGGGGTCCCCATATTGCGGCTTTGGCAGGAAGGCTTAGTTCCGCTGCATATGCTGTAAGAAAGATAAGAAGTCATATTGATATTGAGACTGCAAGACTTGTGTATTTTAGCTATTTGCACAGCGTGATGTCTTATGGTCTACTTTTGTGGGGGTCTGCTGCTGATCTACAAACAATTTTTGTATTGCAGAAAAGAGCCATCCGTTCCATATACGGCCTTAAATCACGTGACTCACTTAGATAGTTATTTAAAGAAATTAATATTTAAACATTACCATCTCAGTACATTTTGACTGTGTCATCTATGTACACAAAAATTTACATGTATTTTCAAAAAAGTCTGATAATAATCACAGTTTGAACACTAGGAACAAACACAAACTTGCCGTTCCAAATTTCAGATTACATAAGGTCGGTTACTCATTTGTGGGATTAAGCATTTAAATATTTGATAAGCTACCACAAAATATAATTGAGTTTAAGTCTCATGTAAAAAGCTTACTATATTATCGAAGATTATATAAATGATAAAAACTCATGGACATGTTGATCTCCACGCCTGCACTACTTTTGTTTTTTTTTCTGTTATCATCTATTTAGATTTATATAATACTTAACTGCTTAATAATACTTTTGTAGATTATTATATTTTTACCAATACTTAATATGATAAAAATTGGAAAATAATTTGCTTTATATAATTATTTTGATTACACTTGTTTTTGTACTAAACACATTTTTTTTTGGAAAGAGTGACTGCTGAGTTTCTTGCTGGTTTCTTCTCAGTGGAAAACTACCTCCCGAACCAGTGGTAGCTTCATTTGACATTCATAAGTGTTCTGTAAGGACCTAAACTAAATAAACACTTTTCAATTTCATTCATTTTAATTTTCATTTTATTCAGGCCATCCATATTTGATTGGTATAACTGGTATAGTTTAGGCATTGTCAAACCATATTAAACTAGTGTGCTTTAAACAAACAACCACCAAACCCCATATTACTATAACAAATACCTTATTTTTAACAAAAGTTGCATTTGAGTCATCACTAAAAAAATTAGTTCCAACCATTGTTCATCTTATTTTCGTAACTACCATAAAAAGTCATAGTACTCATAATTGATTTTTTAACGTTAAGTTTTTTATATAATGTTAATTTTCAGAAATATTTTCATAGAATTTGTATGAATGGTTATTCATACTTATTAAGATTGACTTAATTGATAAACCTAGCCTTAAAAGGTAAACACATAATAGTAAACATTTGTTTTCAAAGTAGGAACTACGTCTTACTGATAAAAAAACATGAAAGATCCTCTACGCTCTACATACGCAACTAGTAGAGCATTCCTCGTTGCAGTTTGCAATATTACTTTCAAAACATTCACTTAATTGATTTGTGTAACTATCTGTTATGATTTTCATCTATATAATTATGTTTTTCACTAACCAATGCTAAAACAATGAAAACAGTTAATTGCGTATCTCAAATTAAACAGACTATTAAATATTTTTAGGGGAATAGGAAATGTGTTAAAACTGTAGAATTCGATAACCCTAATTCGATAGGCCTAAGAGGATTTAATAAAACAAAATATTGAATAATTTCCTAGAAAGTATTGAATGGTAAACATTGATAGGGAATTAATGTTATACTTTACGTGAACTAACTAAACGTTAATCATCATCATGATTAAGATATTAACGTTTAGTGAACTAACTAAACGTTAATATCTTAATCTAAATGTAATGTTCACTTTCAATTATAAAAACGTAATCTAAAGTGACACTCATGTTGTACTAACGCATAATCCAATAGTTTATTGTACAGTTTACGATCATTTAAAGAGTGAGTGTTCAACTACCATAAACTGAGATCTAATAAAACAAGTTCTTTATCCGCTTGGCCACTGAACAAGTATTAATCGACGATTCCGCTTCCTTATAAAAGCTTGTAGGTAAGTGGGAATTGGTTGTGGAACCATGTTACCATAACAGAAATAATAAAAAAGTGAGAGGGCAATGTTCTCAATTACATTATGTGAAATGTTACTCTTAAATAAATACTGTCAATTTTCGAGGAAATTTTGAAGCACACAAGTTCAAGAATACAAGACAAAACCAGATTCAGAAGCAGCTGGAAGTCTGCTATTTAAAAACGTTCTGGTAAAGGTTCTTTTTGATCAAAAAGATATCTTCTTCATTAAACGTCAATGCACTATGCATTGAAGTATTTGAAGGAGACCAACAACTGATAACAGTCATTATAGTCAATTAATGCAGCACTGCACAGGGCCGGATCTAGGGGGGGGCTGACGGGGGACGTGCCCGGGCGCACGGTCAGGGGCGGCAAACCGACTAATGGACCACTCATCATTTACCTTACTTGCCCGCGGAATAAATAATATTACAAGTGCATGGCCCATGGAATACGACTGATAACCGGAGCGCGAGTAAGGCATGTTACTGAACCATTACATTTTTTTTGCATAGTTCTAATAGGCGCCCGCAGATCACGGTCAGCAGGCGGGTCAGCTGCGATCTGAGGAATGACGCTGTATACGAAAACTCTCGTCGATCTCTATACAGGCAGCAGTGTATTATTTCAAAGTTACGTAGTTATTTCTCTATGTTAATTGATGCCAACTTAGCTTTTAAAGCTTTATCATTTTTATGATGGACAGCTACAATTGAAAAAATAAATAAAAATAAACAATTAAGCTCCTTTTACTTGCATCAAGCGACCACGTTT
>PQWD01006919.1:0-15513 GCA_019425675.1 Leucinodes orbonalis | reverse complement strand
TCTCGTTTAGTTACTGTAGTGACGTCGTTTCTCCCTTAAGTTTATGTACACCAATAAATGTATCATTCATCTAGTCTATAAAGTTCTACTGGCTTCACAGAATGATCAGGTTTTCCCACGCAGCATATTGTCTACTGTCTAGTGTGATTCGGGCGAGCCCGCCAAACATTTCTTACGTGATATAAGAGACATTAAATCATAAGTAACTTACTATTACAATAATTTTATTTATCATCAAACACATAATATATCACCGATATAGAGTACTCGTATAAAAGCGATTTATTCAAAAAAAAGTATTACGGTCACAGAATATAAACGCATTATTACGGAATAATGCCGCCACTGCAGAATGCAGATGTGATATTCTTAATAGCGCCCTATGTAAGTATTCCGTTGGCATCTTGCCGAGTGATGTGAACACACAATGTTATATGGTTCATTTCATTCCACTCTCGATTTCACTGCATTACAGTTCAAATTGGCTTGGTGGAATCGTGAGAGAATTAAAGTTATGGGCAAAGCTCGCCAAGCAAGCTGAAATAGTAGTGGGCTGGGAACACAGATTCCCAATACAGGAGATGGGCAAGCCGCGTTAAAGTGCGACAAATGTAAGCTCAACAAGCATACACTGGCTGCCAGTTTACGCTCTGTTAGACGAGTCAAGACGCACGAATATTAAGAAATTGCCGTTTTTCCAAAATGCCATCCTGTCCAATTGTAACATGCCATCATCGC
This sequence comes from Leucinodes orbonalis, assembly GCA_019425675.1. Lineage (NCBI taxonomy): Eukaryota > Metazoa > Arthropoda > Insecta > Lepidoptera > Crambidae > Leucinodes > Leucinodes orbonalis. The sequence goes on along the minus strand of PQWD01006919.1, from coordinate 14,775 downwards.
AATGAATCAGTAAATTTACCAAGAAATAAATAACTTTTCACAGGTATAAAACCGAAAAGAAATTGCGACACTGGACTGCTCTAAACTTGGCCTCCGTAATGTATATTCGGATGTCTGTGGCCAGAACACAATAGAAAATCTATTGTGTCTGGCGCGTTAAAGCGTCATTAACGCCAAAGGGTTAATAAAGGACACTTTCGGTCTGATATCGACACCTACTTGAAATACAAACTTACCTTGAGCGAATATTGAGAATTATCATCATATTATCAGTATGCCATATGTCCTTGTTGGTTAATAATGTTTAGTGGAGGAAGCCCTGGATTAAAAAGGACCGGCTCAACCACAGGCATGATGCGCATTGATGGAGAATAATTATTGTTTATCTGTGTTGTCTACTTCAATGTCGCTTTGTCATGGTCATGCGTATCACTTACCATCAGGTGAGCGTCTTGCCGCCAAGTTCACTTCGTATCATAAAAAAAGGTGGTTTAAAAAACATCACTGCCGTAAATTATGTATTCTATGTCTAATAGGTAAGGCGAATCGATGTAGGTAATCGAGATGTATGCGTCTCGCATCGATGCGTTACGTCACTAGCGAAAGTCGTCCGAGTTCACTTTCGCGTGCGTTACAGTTCCAATGTGATCAGGGTCAACTTCGAGTTTAGAACGATGACATGTTTGGACACACCTATCTGTGAATTGATCAAACCATTCAAACTGATATGAACGTTACTAAATTTGTAAAACTTTGTAGTAGCTAAACCGGCAAAAAATATGACGATTAATAGTAGAATTGAATTGATTAATGGTTCAATACTAGGGTTTAAAAAATATACATATGATTAATGTTTATAAAAAATGTTTAATTATACCTACTGGGTAGGCTGTCCTCACCTTAATAATCCCATTAGAAGATACTCTACAAAAAGGTTGAAGTGTATTTTATACCTATGGTTTATTTCTCTAAAAATATACAATTAGCTTATAAGAGTTTACACAGGTTTAAATATTGTACCTAACAAACAAATTACTGCCGAACATTTGAATTTATTAAGCTTTTCAAAAAACTCTACATCAAAGCTGCGACACGTTCTTTTATATGTATATAATTGTAAATTCGCTAAATACATATCCATAAAACCCTCGGAGGAATAAGACTAGTTCCTCGAGATAAAACTGTAGGTACCATAAAAATACACTCTTACCCGTTCATTTTAATTATTTTAGCAACGAGTTAGCACGCCGTGAGCCACCAATAAAAAGATTTCAAAGTTGTTAATTACCTGTAACAAAGAAGAAAAATTGAGTAAATTATAGTGTTAGTGAGAAATATTGGGTAAGATTATATATTTTGTTCTGATTTATAATTAGTTTGATTATTATATTACTGCGTCCATGATATTCAATTTGCGAAAGTGGAGAGCTTGGTAGCGGCTTGAAAGGAGACCACCGGGTATCTTATATAAAATGGGTTAGACTTTGAAATAAGTTATCTAGGTCCATATTCACTCACTACTGGACAGGCTTCTCCTTTAGTAATGACCCATAGAGGGGTTACTGTTATGGTTCTAACAGATAGGCAACCACGCTCCTCTAATACGTTTTCGATTATGGAGTTTGTATTGTGGTTCTATAATAAAAGTAAATTAAAAATTATACATATGTTTATACTATAATTTTTATATTTTTTTACTGTTTTGTTATCTGTTTCCGTTGCTCACGTAATTTTTTATTGTATAAAAATATATATTGTTGGCTATTAGTTTCTTGTTAATGTTTGGTTTTGTTGTTGGTTATTAATCTCTTTACCGTAAGTATTTTAATATATGTTAACTTTGTTGAATATACCTGTGTTTTAAATTATTATACATAAAAGCGATAGTAATAGTTTGCGAAATAGTCTTCATAAAACACAAGGTTATATTTATACAATTCCGTAGGCATTTATTGGGTAAACTTAGTTAAAACAATGTGCGGTTAATGAGAAAGGGCGTGGTTGTGCTCATTGCGAAACGATTCGTCGACATTAAGTTACTGATAAATGGACTATTGTAAAGTAAAACCTGAAGATTTTAACAGTGCACTGAGTTAACGGCTTCACAATTGTAGAGGATCTAAACTAAGGGGAGATAGTAGGTATACAACTCTACCAACTGAGCCTGGAGCAAATTACTGATAAACAAATGAGGCTATGACAGCCCATGATAACAAGGATATAGAAACCTGGTAAAATAACTCGGACCACTGTCTAGTGAGTTATAGTCAGAAGTTTCAAAAAGAAAACCGTTGGGTGAAGCTTAAGTCCAGCAGGGGACATCGGAGGTAGGATTTTTAGTATGTAGTATATAAAATACTAAAAATTGTAGTACGTAGTATTTTGAACATTCTATGTAATTTTGTCATAGATGTATAGGGTTCAGTATCCGTGGTGTAGGCTGATTGGGCTCAATTTCCAATCAACGCCTTTTTTAATCATTCAAGTTGTTTTAATGCTAGTAATTTGGATCTCTTATCCTCTTTTGTTTTTCGGTTTGCCAATTTGTTTCGGCAGACAGATTAGGCAGAAAAAAGTAGAATGCTTCTTCTTTCTGTCTAAATCTGAGTGCTCTTTTACTCCCACTAGTTAAATACAATTTGGAACTACGGATATCCGTACCATGAAATACGTATGAACGTTATTATTAAGGCAATAATTGGGATAATAAATAACAAGGTTTTCGTACGAGCATAGATTATATGGTCATGGTCGAACATAATACAAGTTTATGGACATCTGTGATGGCCATTACCTTTAACAGTTGTGCGTTTGATATATACCTATGTGTTCCGGGTATGAGAGTGAAACTGGCGGTGAAATAACTGGATACTTCAACTTAATATCATTCACAGGTAGGATCAATATTCTCACTTACCATTCCTTTACAAAATAAATGACAGTTGTAGAACTACGGCGTCTTTCATGATCTCTCTGATATATATTACCTATGAGAACATTTTCACAATCATCAGCTCATTAAATATCCCCGCCAAGGTGAATGAGCCTACCCTTTGGTGTAGGCTTAATTTTTTAGCAAGCTGTGCCCTGCGGTATCACTCGCGGGGCACAGCTTGCTATAATATATTCTCCAGCAGAAAACAACCTTTAATCGCTTCGATAACTCACATTGAAGCGCGCAGCTCACGCGACGCGCAGCCGCGGCGCGGTAAAACATTACTTTATTTTCCTATAATAAGAAGATTTTCTATACAAAAGTAGCCTAAGATTTCCTTATTAAGCTACCTGCCATAAAAGTCCCTTGAAAATCCAGGTCCAGGTCCATTCAGTTTTTACCCGGGACAAACAGACGACAAAAAAATGATATTTGCTGTATGCTTTGTATTTAAATGTTTATTATGTATGTGGTAAAAACGGTTAATTCGACATTACAAACAGACACTCCAATTTATTTATATGTATGGATATATCTCAGTAAAAATAATGGTAATGGACTACACTTTTGTACATTCAAGTACAAAACGGCCATTCACAATAATATAAATGGAGTGTAAATGCTCATGTCATCCATAATTAATTTTAACCGTCTCACCGTCCTAGTTCACACCATATTAGCACGAAGGTATTGTTTTAATTAGCCCGTGTTGTTGGTAAGCGCGGACCTTGGCCGATATTTGGTGTAAATGCCAAATGTTTGATCCAGTCCAGATCGTGGCGAAAGCTCGCGGGTGATGACACCGGGTCCCAAATGCCATCGGTACAAGGTTGCCTATTGTGCACGTTATAAATATATTGCAAGATGTCATTGCGGCCGACGTGAGGAATTGTATTGATTTGTACTGTCGGCACAAAAATTGATTGAGTACTTTAGTTCTTTACTTTTATATTACCTAGGTACCTACCTACCGAAACATTTTTAAACTTTTGGGGTCTATTGGTGTTACTTTGATTTTGTGCAAGACGAAGACGATTGCTGTGCATCTAAATATACATATTTTAGACATACCTATGTTTAATAAAAATTTCCATGCCGCGGCATTCTATAAAGGGATTAATTCATCGTGATTCATTATGCGAAATCTGTAAAAATAATATAATCTTGGAAAGCAGCATTCAGTACGTTCGGGTTGTAATTTCGGATATATACATATCTACCATATATATTATTTTGTATTTTTTGTGGTGTTTAAATAAGCATACGACAATCTATTTAAGTTTGTACCTCGAAGTAACTAGCCGTCAGCTTTGATATTTGTTTGACGTACGTCACTAAAAGCATTTCATGCTTTCTATTCGGTGTTACGAAACACCTGATATTACAATATGTGTATGCTGTTTGATTTTCCTTTAAATGTCTACTGTGTGCATGCTTAATATGTAAATCAGTATTTTTGTTAATAAATAACTGTCTGGTAAGAGAAATACTCGTATTGTATCCCTCAGGTTATTTATCACTAAAATGTAACATAACGCTGAAATATTAAACAATCAACCAAGCTGTCTGTAATTCCTACTGCAGAGACTCAAAGCATGGCTATGGGAAGTATGGACCCTGCTCCCATGCTGTATGTTTGGCAAACAACTACGCGATTGGAAACAACGTTGGTGGGTGTAAACGACTATCCTTGGATAGGAGCCGGGTACTACAGATAAAAAATATCTGAAGCATGGAGGTACCTACCCGAGATTTTTGGTCACCCGTCTGACAAGTGACCATGGCGATAGATGCATGACTTATGCGATCGTCAATCGAACGCACTAGCCGCTATAGAGACCTCACCATAATAAAGTAAAAGTCTTATTTATTACATATAAATAAAATTGAAGTGTCTATTTGTAATTTTGAAATAACAATTTTTTCGTTATGCATATCAAAATTTTATTTTAAATTTTTGCCTGTATGGCTGTCTATTTGTTTCGGGTAAAAGGAAAATAAAAGCTACTTTTATTTTAGAAAATACTGTTTATTGGTGAAAAATAAAGCAATGTTTTACTACTGGGGAATATAATCTTATACCGCAGGGAACAGCTAGTAAATAAATAATATAAATGATTGTCAAATTTAGATCTGCATTTTAAATGAGCTTTCAGCAATTTAATTCGTAAAGTGCATTAGTCATGCAGTTTTTTGCTGTATAACTCAACATCCACGTAATATGTTGAATGCACTCTGACCATATAGAATATTCGATTCACTTTTTGCCTTTTGCGATTCAGGACATCGTTATATAATAGATTGACAGTGGCCAAAATGAGTGTATGAGGGAAAACGCAGCTGTGCACGAATAATTAATTCCTATGAACGTTTTAAAAGGTAGGCTTATACAATGACTGCGAAATCAAAACATGAATGTTTTGGGCATAGGTTTAATCACTATCACACCGTAAAGGTAGCGTTAAAGATTACCATAAGTTAGCTTGACATCCGGAATAAACGTTTTGGCGCTAGGTCATTGGTAACAAATCGGTTAAAGAATCTCTTATTATTCATACATAAAGGAGTGCAATTTTAGTTTAACTTTTAAAAAATCATCCTTTCTTTTTTCGCCGACATTGTCGTTTATTAATTCTAATGTACAGTGATGCAGGCTTACCACTAACCATGAGCTATGGCTGTCAAAACGTAAGGTCATTTAAAGATAATTTGTGAATGGCAATTTTATGTAGTTCATAATGTGTATTATTATTGTTCAGTCGTAAATTCCATAGCTAGATTAGGCATAGATTTTTCTGATGAATCGGTTTTGTTCAAGCAGCATCTAACACTATTTTCGGCAGAATTCTAAATCTCATCTTCACCATCTGGATGAATGGTAGTCGATTTGATACGACTTAACTGTGCCATCACTTAATTTCATAATTTTTGAAATGGTTTGGCCCGGTGTTTTTAAAAAAAAGGAAAGGATATTTTATGTAATTTAAGGGCCGGAAACGTATTACATAAACTTTTGATCTGCTAGTTCTCTTGTCTTGATCTCACCTACCCTTATGTGAGACGTTTGCTCTACTCTGTTCAGTAATTTAAAAAGGCATTCCCCGGCATTCCTGTTTCAATTGTATCGGACCTTCATCCTAGTAATCGCTAGTTTTCTAGGTTTTATACGCAGTAGAAAATGATTATGTCGATAAAAATGTATTGTATCTGTTGAATATATCCTCGTGTTGAAAGGCGGTAAAAAACTTTAATACTGCGTTACCTCCCATAACTATGTAGGCAATAAGTTAGAAAGAACTTGCGGATGTATTTTATCTTCTATAACATCACTTGACGCTCTTACTAACCGATCGATCAATTAGATAATACATACCTAATCACGTAACACAGATGATATCTAATGAATGTAATATAAACGTAAGCGATAATGTTTATTAAGATTAACTACTGAACTGACAGATTAACATTGACAACCGTTGGGAAAGCTATTAATTCAACTGATAGGACAAATTTTACCAACTGAAGCTACGGAACCTGTTATGATGTATTTTGTAATGATATTGCATTTCTAATAAATAAGGAAGACATTTCTTTCTTTCATAAATTAGTGGCTTATCATATTGTCATAATGATCGCTACATAATTTTTTTGAAAAGAGGCACTACCGAGTCTCTGCCTGGATACTTTTTTTTTATTAGAGTGCGTTTGACTGCCATCTCACCTGATGGAAAGTAACGATGCGGCCTAAGATGTATCACGCAAACTCAAATAATGCCTATTCACTCTTGCCTTGAAAACCCCTAAATTCCTCTATTATTAAAGAAATCTTAAATGTAAAAACTACTGCTGAAATACATCATCAGACCAAGATCTAAAATTTACAAGAAAATAAAGGTGAAAATTATGGAACGATCGAAAATGAAGCAATGTCTTGAGTTAATTATAATTTGGTTCCCATAAGATAATATTGTACTATATCTGTCTCAAAGCACGCAACGCATCATGATTGAAACTTCGAGTATCACAGGAAAAATCATAGGCTTTGGTTAAAAAAAAAGCTTGGCTTTATCAGTTGACATAAAGCTCTCTCAATTAACGTAAATAATTTGTTCTGAAGACGTTGTATGGGATTAACGTTGCTACGTTTTGGGGTGCAAGACAACGACTAAAAGGTTCCCGGCACGGAAAGATACACCTTTATTATTGACTATTAGCGTTGGTACCAGTTCAGTAATTAACAAGAATGGGATGATAACATATATTTAAATAACAATGATCGTTTTTGATAGGGGTTTCTTATAAAGATAATTATGAACTTTCACTACTGCTGGCAGCTTTATATACAAAAATAAATCGCATTTGTTGCGTGAGTCATTGCATTGGCCCGGCCCGGGGCGTAGCCGCCACACTCCCGGTATTACCTGTACGCTTCTTACTTAATATCTTATTTGTGTTAAGACATTTCTTAGAGATCGTTAGTCTTCTTATGGAGATCGAGTGGCTGGTCTGTGGCAACTCACCCGATGTTTAGTGGCGAGTGTTTTCATAGTATAAACATAACTAAATGGTGTTTCTTTAGTTTTGATGGAGTTTTTCGCTATTGACCGCAGCTGACCTTCAGAGTTTCAATAACCATCGAGCGAAGATGGCTCTCGGCTTAGGGTTGGAGGTTACCTACCTTGGAGGTCGGTGGCATGGGCTTGAGTCCCGAAAAAGACACAAGTCCCGTACGGAAAGTATGATAAATTCAAATACAGGCAAAGTAAGTGGAAATAGTGGAACAGAGCACTGATGATGATAAAAGTCCTTTCAATTAACTTCAAGATTAAATAGATGAAATAGAATATGCTCTAATGAAACTTTGGACGAAGGTTTTAACTGATATAAAAGGACTACATTTCGATATATTAAACCGAATTCGACCAAAAGGTGCTATTTAGACTAAATGTCAAGTCAATAGACTATTGAGAGTACTGTAGCTTATAATAGCTGCTACTATTATATTTAAACAGACACGTTTCGAAATGACCGGCTGAACTAGTTTAGTTCGGGTGTGCTAGTATTACTAATTTGCCTATAACAGCTAACAAAGAAGTTTTGTGCAACTGGGAAACTGCAAAACTGCCAAGGTCGAAATGAATGGCTAGAACTGGAATGCGCTCTGTTAACAAAGGACTATGTGAAAGAAAAACTTAAGGATTAGTACGAGTATGATACGTTCGAAGAAACCACTTTTACATTGAAAGCTTTCGAGCGCAGAGGTGTTAGTAATTTCTTGTATTAGGATACTTTTCAATAAATTGATGACGAATTTAGGATTTCATATTAAATTCAATAATGAAAAAAGGTACCAACTTAATTTTAAGCGTTTATTTTTTTAAGAAGTAGGTATAGAAAATATAACCTTTAATACAACTTTTATGAGCCATTACCTTACCTGCATAGCTCATGATAATTAGCCAAAAAGCTATCATGACTTTTGAAGCATGCTGAAATGTCTTATTCGACGAGTTGTAGAAAAATTTATCAGCCGACTCCGAGGTGTTACAAAAGGCAATTTGAGCATTACCATAATGTAATTTAAATTTCAACACCTATCTGACATTGCTAACAATTTTGAGCCGACGAAAAGTCGTGATTGTAGGGACGGGACGCAACTCCACAATCACAGTCATTTGCCAAATGCTCATTATTCCGAGACGTAATCGAAAATGGACAATTATTTCGGTGCCATTCAATTGTCCTGGATCGTCATTGGCAAGAACAATCCGTGAGCAACCTTCGAGTAGACAAATTCGTTTCAGCAACGCCGTTAATTCTTAATGGCCGCGTTGACTGTTATTCCTATTTGTATTATTTGGTTTCTTTATTTAATTTGGTCATCTAACCATTATTTTAGCCTAATGGTTTAGATGTTTAGTTGTATAAATTTTGTATATCGTTGTTTAATCCAATACAAATACATTGAATGGCGTCGACGTATCGACGTATGATATAGGTCACGATAGCTCTTGTGTTGCAACGGCTTACCGAAGCGATACGTCAATCGTGTGCTTACATATTTTATAATAGGATGGCTATCGGCGTCTGTTTATGGAGCTATAGTAACTTGAAAATTTAGGCAGAACATCTTGCACGATTCTGTGCATATGATTGCCACCTAACTATTACGTTTGACGAAGCTCGCAAAGAATTTAGATGGACACACTCTTTACTACTTTGGAAGTGTCTCTCGTGCAAATTATTCAATTTATAAAAAGCATATATTGCAGACTTCAATATCATTTAAAGGGCCTATTGATATCCACACGTAGCGTTTGATGAAAGTTTTACTTTCAGTTCAATATATAGGGAATCACAAAATTTTTTTTAGCTTGTGAAATCCTTAACTTTTGTACTGTAAAGCTAATTTTCATTTCATAAAGTTTTATCAGGCAGGGTCATGTGATCAGGGATGTATTCATCTAGTGGACATCGAAACAGTCCATTTAAATTTTGTTTACTCATGTGATATATATTTACACGACATTAGTTTAAAAATTTTAAGTTTAAAACTAATTTTACGGATTCAAAGCGTTGTTAATAAAAAAAAATGTTTTCTTCCAGTAGTCATGGCAGTAACACTGAACTTGTTTTCTTTACTTAGAAACTTATTGGTAAATAAAAGTTGCGTAGGAGCAATTTTACTATCTCACTTTTTTAGTAAGAGATGCATTGAAAAAATAATAAACGATCTTATATGAACAACTGCTTGCATCACGGCGCATTGTGATGATGTTGCAACTAGCCATCCGGATAGCATCGTGATGACATTACTGAAATAATAGCTAACCAAAAATTTAATATAGCAATGAAAGGTAACTTAGTATTTGAGATTTTTGTTTTATTAGTTCAGTTTCCAACTAAACTGACAGCTGTCTAGATGGTAAGTGGTCTAGCACCTATTTATGAAAGTGATATCAAAAGGAAGGTGTTAATTTATGATATTATGATGTTCAATCTATGCATAACCCTACAGCCCGAAAACAGCTAGAATACAAGCACAACTACAATGATGAGTGGATCCTTTAGCAACGATATAGTCTTCGGTCCATTGAGTCGGAGTGTCAAAGATTATTGCCTTCTAATGAGCGTGTCCACTCTGGTGATTAGTACTCATTATCATTCAGCAACATAATTATGTTAACATTTTTTATATAGAAATTTGTTGTCGCTGATTTAAAACTCTTATTCTTTAAGTTCAGGGTGTTTAGGGTGAACTGGTTGGAACGTCAATGCGGTCTGCATTGACATTTCATCTTAGTTTTTCGACTGCATGATTTATCTAGTTTTTCGATTGGGCCTATTTCGATTGAATTTGTGCAGTTGTTGACTGCAGATCGCATATCATTTAAAAGATAAGGAGAAATATTATATGATGGCGAGGTTTGTCACAGAACACAGGGTATGCACTGCTTATTTGCATATATGGAGTGCACGCAACTGATCGTGGAAGAGTCTTTGGAAGAGCTTGTTGAGACGCTAAACAGTCTTAACGAATCTTGGCAAGAAATTGGACAAAATGAAAGTCATGTTCAATGACCATGTCATGCTACAAATGATAAGCGTCGATGGCATCTATTCCTGCACAGCCTATAAAAGAGGCTATGCAGGAATATACCTAGACCTAGGCCAAATCATCCAACTTGAGAGAAAGGCTAGTAGTAATATTGGTTAGGCTGGGCGGCGTTCGCGAGTAATATCAATTAGCAAGTTATATGGAAAATGATACGTATTTAACGAAACAAAATATAAATCCGTGTTTAAAATTCACTTCGCTTGTTATTTTTTGATTCAGAACATTCGCTTTCTTTGTTACAGTGAGTGACTCATAAAGTTCCACAAAAAAGAATCTCTCAGACAATGTTACAAGAGTTTTTCCCAAAAAGGTTTTACAATAACTCTCGAGCATTACTCACTTTCGTTTCCGATTTGGAATTGCAGGTACTTTCACTTACCTTTGACTCGGGTGGTGCAATGACCTCCGACTTTCCTGCTGAATGCAGGAAGCCCTTAGGTTATTGCATGAATGTTATGTGTGTAAACATTATATAACATTATGTATTGCTATTTGGTGCGGTTAGAAATTGGTTGCACTAGAGCTCGGAATTCAATTATGATTGCTTGTCGTTTAAACGATATACATATATTGTATGCATTATCAGTCCTTGACAGACCACTGCACTTTTTCCGTGATAGTGAAGGGTATTGCAATAAGCGCCACGCAGGCAGTTTAAAGATAGAATTGACTATAAGAGGTAGGTTGAATACGAAAGCTCTGCTGCACATTTTCTGGTAAAGTGATAATTGGTTTTCACATACGTTTATTAAATAATCGTATTTGAGAGATCCATCGAACCTCTTCTTAAATTCCTGTCATAATGAGGTAATATTTTTATATGCATTTAAGGGGACATCTGTTTCCTTTGGATTTTTTATATAAAAAATGTGTTGTATATAAAGCAGCGTCATCAGTTTATCACATATTGTAATTCACCGTCACAATACAATTTACCACCATATTGACGTAGATAACGGTAGCTGCTAACTACATTGATAAATTTGTTACTTTGTAAAGTCTAGCTGTGGCTAGGCGTTAGGATGATTTTTTAAAATCATAATTTGGATTGATTTTGATACAGCATAAATTAATTAAAAAATCAATATTAGATAACTGTATTACTATGTTTAGATTGTCGATACTCTGAAGCTTCGCTGTATTAGCAAGGTAGTGTCCTGTGAAATACTCTTATTGCACTTGAGTTTCGGAAAGAGGCCCAGTAAAATTACAGTGTTTAAAGACTTAACGTCTGTTGTCACGGTTGACGGGCGCAGATTCGAACACTGTTGGTTTATTGGTCTGAGCTGTTGACAGAAACAATTTACAATCTACAGTAATTGCTTTTCTTCACTGCTCAATGTCTTACATACCATTAATTAACGTGAACTCAAGTGAAAAAATTTTTTTGCAGTATTAAATATGCATATTATTAAAAAGTTTTGTAGATGAGTCTTAATTATTTTAGTTTATTTATAATTTACTCATCAGTAGTGTCATCTGTATGTAATTTCTTATGTGCTAAGGATATGAAGTCTAGTTCTTATATCTCTAAATCTCAAATTTCATCATCATCACCTCATTTATACGCCACGAGGGGCACGAGCTTAACCGTATTAGGGTGTATGTATAGACCTTAGTCGTCCACGCAAACCCAATGCGAATTGGCCGACTACACGCCCAATCTGTCAAAATCGACAGAATTAGTTGAATTTATCAGCAGTTTATTTAGATTTTTCGCCTTTTTGAGGTTAAGTTCATTGACACTTTCAGATTCTCAATCGAATGGTGCATACATTTGAATAAATGATGCGTTTTATTATAACGTAACATGTTACATAAGAAATGAGGCAGATATTCGAAAGATACGTCATTAGGTCAGCGTTGAAAATATTTTATACTATTGTGATTTCAAAATTCTTTTTTACTTATGCCCTTAAAATATCGGACTAGCTTTTAACATTGTTGTTTCCACGGTTTATTTTTTTCCTGTTACTTTTTATTTTTAATTTGGCTATAATTCATGGGCATTAAAAGTTAGTATACCTTTGTTATATTAAGAAAAAAAACAAATTAAAAATGTATATTACAATTTTGTAGAACCTTGGTATTCATTCGGGTGGAGATGTCGTTATTGCCTCACGAACTGTCTTTCAGAGTCGGTTTAATTATGAATTGCATTACAAGGTAGTGTAACGGGTACAACTCATTGCGCATAGATTTGAAACCCTCTAGGCGTTTCAAAATAAAATCTTGTACAAAAGTAGTTTCCAGTTTCACGAGTTTAGTGTATTTCAAAGGGTGTTACGCCCATTTTTGTACACCGTGGTTTGTATTCTAAGTCGTTTATTTTGGCTAAAAGCTTTGCATACCCTGTTCTTGCATTGTAAATAACACAGACATCAGAATATACATTGGCAAATCTGTGGTAAATAAATACAATAGGTCAATAAAAATACTTCGGTAATTGACTTTTGAGGACGAATATTCAAAGAAAACGTACACCCACCAGTCTGCATAGTGGGTTACGGTCCAATCTTTCCAGCTATGTTGTGCGGGACTCTCGAGTCTCCTGCAGTGATTTCTAAGGGCAATTTATTTGAATAATTGTTAGGTCAATCCAAACAGATTAGATTATATTGTTTAAATAAGACAAGCTTATATTAATTTATATTTATTTTTTATTAATCCTCATATACCTGACAAAGTTAATTATTTTGGGTAATGTTTAGAAGAATTTTGAATTCTACTGCCGCGCGAGGCATTTATTGAATGCAATTTTTGGATGATCATTGTAATGATTTAATATTTTTATTGTTTGTTTATAAGGTTTTTAACAAATTATCATGGGCTTGCTGCTGTAACTTTTGCTATTAGCTAAGCGAAATGTGTGATTTTTTTCCGGCTATTAATTGGACTTCACGGTTCAGCAAAGTAAATAAACGAATGATAAAACGTGTCACAATCATCGACTCACATGTGGCATAATTTCCCTGTGACATAACATCTTATGCGATAATATTGCATTCTTCAAACGTATTACAGGAACTAAATTATGAATAAGTAATTTGTCAATATTACACCAGAATTAATTGCATTAATACCGGTGTTAAGGATTCCCGATAAAAGTTAACGAACGTGACATATCGTGAGAGGCGTATCGCGTATCTAGGTTACAACATTTGTAAATAAACACCTGTCGTTGTATAACTATTGTTGTTTGGTTTTATCTTTTTTGCTTAAAATTGCAAGGGCTAACCAACCATAGATTTTATATGAAAAAACTAGTTTTTTAAATTATTTGGTGTTTAATAACTAAAAAATAATAATATTTGGCTATTATTTTAGTAATTAACCAAAACTCTACGCGATACAAAGTAATACATTTTATTTACTAGGGTAGTGTACCTACGCAGTATAACCACACATACCTTATATAAACATACCTGAAGACTCCTGATATTCTATTGCTAAATTGATTAATAACATCTTACTTTAAAATCACCTCCGTCACAAATCTCAACAAATATGATGCTATACAATATGATTATTGAAACCTGATAACGCAAAGTCCGAACAATTTTTGTCACTAAAAGGTTTTGAACGCACCATTTGTCAGCGCAAAATGGCGGTGCAACAAAACAATAACCTCTGCTTATTCGAATAAAAGCTCGGGGTGCTAATAATAAAAACATATTTAAAAACCATTCAGTCCACTCGAGTTCAAGAGATTTTTTCCTCAGGGCATAGCGATTTCGCTTTACGCTACGTTAAAGATCGTAAAAGTTCGGGCATGTCGTGGATATTGGCACCTTGGAGACCGAGCTGAGGGTATTGAACTGGAAGGATGCATACCGTCAGCCAGGTAAGGGAGAAGGAATTTTAAATACCAAAGCGGAAAATGGCATTTGTTTACATTTGAAAGTGGATGGACGACTGTCTTCAAGTGGAATGTTTTTCGAGTTAAGTATCTGGCCTTTACATATTGCTTAAACATGACTAACTCAAAGTATTTTTGATTTTCAAGTCAACTCCTACTCATGGTATATTGAAACTTTTATTCAAAATAAAGGATCAATTCTGATGGACATGAAAGTTGTGAATCAATTGATGATGAATATGCGGACTAATAAGTTTCAACGAGTAGATAATGCGTAGATTAATAGATCATACTGAGTAGACAGCTAGCATAATCATTTACCTGCAGTAAAGCAATGATTAATGATAGATTTATCGTTTAGGA
>PQWD01006918.1:0-72287 GCA_019425675.1 Leucinodes orbonalis | reverse complement strand
AACTGCTCCCCGCGCGCTCTAACAACAGCCGAATTGATAACGAAGGGCACTCGCCCTAATGATCTCTCCAACTGTTTATTTAATGTGGTGACCTAGGTTTTATAGCAATTGTGACCAACAGTCTATGGAAATCGTAAATAGCATTTAAATATGAGACAGTATAAAACGTCTGCCTACTCAAAATGTAACCTGTTACATTTAAAGTAAGCATGTCAATAATATATTATGCATGGCACCATCAAACTCTCATTTATTTTCAACCGCATATCATATTTTTCATAACATCATATATTTGTACAATTAATAAGCGTCCATCCAACGTGAGTCTAACCTATAATACACCAACCATCACGAATAAGGACCTCGCCGCATTTGCTGACTTTATCAAGTTCCGTGTCTCTTTACATAAGTTGTTTTTGATCGCTCAACTAAGCTGACATTATCTTTTAGTTTTATGTCAGACGATGGTTAGGTTGTTTGTCTGATAAGCACATTTTCCGCACATATATGTGTTTGGTGTGTGATAGAGCGTCGGTAGCTCAATTATGTGGACTTCCATAGATAGGAAGGACGCAGGTCAATACCGCCATGTACCATTGTTCTGGTGACGGCTCGACCTATAAATATATATTAATATAAATATCCACTGACCATTCACACAGCGCCATTTAGCCCCAAATTTAGCGTGAGGCCTGTAGTATGGATGCTAAACAACTGATGAAAAACAAAACTTTTTTGTAAAACAAAATTGTTACACATAGAAAACACTTAGACCAATCAAAACAGACATGTTCATGTACACAATGTTTGACTGCCTGGGTATCGAACCCGGAACCTATGTTGTAACAGCCGAACGTCTCAACCATTACACCGATGAGTTGTCAATGCTATCATCATATATGTGTAGGGTGGTGCCCCTCGGTGGTAAGTGAGGTGATGATGCGGTGTGCGATAAGCGTGTTGTGTGGTCGGTGTGGTGGCGCAGGAGGTGCGGGCGGAGCGCGACGTGCTGCAGGCGCGGATGTCGGAGGCGCTGCGGGTGTCGGCGCTGGCGGCGCGCCTGCAGCGGCAGCTGGACCCACGCCGCTCGCCGACACACACTCGCCTGCAGCTGCATATGCCACCGCCAGGTACCACACTACACACACACACCCGGCGCGCCTGCGCGGCAGCGGACCACGCCGACCTTCGCCGACACACACCTCGCGTGCAGCTGCATGATGCCACCGCGCAGGTACCATCACTACACACACAACACCGGCGCGCCTGCAGCGGCAGCGGACCACGCGACCTCGCCGACACACACCTCGCCGTGCAGCTGCATGAGCCACCGCGCAGGTACCACACACACACACACACCGGCGCGCCTGCAGCGGCAGCGACCCACGCGACCTCGCCGACAACACCTCGCCGTGCAGCTGCATGATGCCACCGCAGGACCACACTACACACAACACACACCGGCGCGCCTGCAGCGGCAGCGGACCACACGCCGACCTCGCCGACACACACCTCGCGTGCAGCTGATGATGCCACCGCGCAGGTACCACACTACACACACACACACCGGCGCGCCTGCAGCGGCAGCGGACCAGCCGACCTCGCGACACACACCTCGCCGTGCAGCTGCATGATGCACCGGCAGGTACCACTACACACCCACACACCGGCGCGCCTGCAGCGGCAGCGGCCACCCGACTCGCCGACACACACCTCGCCGTGCAGCTGCAGATGCACCGCGCAGGTACACACTACACACACACACACGGTGGTGGAAACTAGGGACATTTCGAAACGGCTTAACGACACAATATTAGAAAGTGGAAAAACACTATTTGCAGTGTAATCGAACTTACTAATTACGACGGCATAATTTGAAAAGTGGAAATAATAGTTTGCAAGTAATCGAAATCCCACCAAAAACATTCTGTAAAAATCTAGCCAAGTCTCGATGGAGCTGCTTGATTATCTCTAAAAAGTAATGAAATCAAGGCAAGACGTGCCAAGTCTAAGGTTCCTTACGCAATTAATTAATTATTATGGTTGATGTGTATTATGTGTGTGTGACTTGGCCGTTGAAGAGTACAAGGATCAAAACTAGGTGCTTCATGACACCATTGCACCAATCTGTCGCCAGAACCGCTACCCATTGACGGTACAAAATTTGCCATTGGAAAACGGTGATTCAACAGCCCATCGATTGTAGGCTTGATAAAAGCCACTAACGTATAAAGAATGTGCAACGGCCAAGTCACACAACATTAACCATAATAATTAATTAATTGCAGTAAGGAACTAGACTTGGCACGTCTTTGTCTTGATTCATTACTTTTTAGAGATAATCAAGCAGCTCCATCGAGACTTGGCTAGATTTTTACAGAATGTTTTTGGTGGGATTTTACTTCTTTTGTAGAAACTTGAAAGGAATAGACGACCCATTGGGTGTAATGGTTGAAACGTCGGCTACTACACATATTTGTGTGCACCAATGTCTGTTTGTATTGGTCTAGCGCGCTCGACTTGGCGGGGGCACTACCGTCCCCCCGATTTTTGACATCGGATGAAGCGGCCCACATGTTAAGTATATATGTTTAAAGGCGGTATGTCAATCTTAAGAGATAACAAAAGAGCCCAGCCAAACTATAAGTAGTTTGGCTGGGCTCTTTTGTTATCTAAGCAGGGTCACCAGGTACTCCAGATCTTCGATTATCCAAGTTTTATAGTTTTCCCTTTATGTTACCATTAAACCCTGCTCTGTACCAAATTTCAGCTATGTGAGTTAATGGAAGTACTAGTTCTATTTTGATGATCATGAGAGTACTGGAATTCACATAGCGCTATTTAGCCCCAATTTAAACGAGAATCTAGTAATATGGGTAATAAACAAAAGATAAACATACTCGTACACATTTTTTTTTGTAAAACATATCATTATACAAACAACCACCAAACATTGGTATACAAATAGACATGTTCATCCACCAAAATGTTTGTACTACCCGGGAATAAAAACCCTTGGTGTAGTACCGAAATCTCAACCATTACACCAAATTACAATAAAAGACGAAGAAACACACGCACACTTTCACATGTATTGTATGAATATCCTAGATAATATTACGTATTAATAGATGCCATCATTTTCATGCATCTTCGTCACTATACTTTTGAATGAGACTTAATTACGCTAGGGTTATTCTCTTAAACCCACCTTAGTAAGACGACCTTGAACAATATCAAAATAAATCCGATAACTTGTGACTTTTTTCTAGGTTCAAAGATTACAAGAAGAACTAGAGTCAAAGGACAAGCAGCTGCAACGTTTGAAACAGAGCTTGGACGAGAAGGATGCAATGCGCGAGCAACACCAGTCGCTGTACGGGAATACATGTAAGTTTTAATGTTCACCTTGCCTTATGTAGTTATACACCTTATACGGAGGAATGACAAGGGTAGTGGAGTAGGCGAATACACGTGTACTTATAACATCGTTTCATTGGACTTTTTATTAATTAAACAACAAAGAAATAAAAATGTTACCAAAATGTACCTTGAAGATTAGGTCTTTAAGGTACATTTTGGTTCAAACAAACAAAGCTGATTTTTTATAAAGAGTTCTCAGTACTCATAGTCTGAAATGCTGTAAAATTCTCAGCTGAACTATAGGACTCGATAAGCTTGCAATGAAATCATTAACAAATAGTAGTTCAGAGAGAATTTCTCTTCTCGACTAGATATCGATATAAAGATAATGATTTTTATTTAATTGCGTCGGTAGAGCGCCGAACCTTTGTATGTAGTTTGGCAGAATACACCTTGGAAAGTTATCGTTAGTTTGAAACCAAAAAGTTCAATGTTTGTACTTTATACAAAAAAAAAACAATTTTATTAACTAGATAAAGAAATATTGACTAAAATATATCAGAGCCGCTTGACACATATGTGGACTTATTGTTATATTTATTAAATAAAATTATTCATTAAAATTTAGACCTTATTCAAAAATTCAAAATTCTTTATTCAAATTAGGCTTACATAAAGCACTTATGAACGTCAATAAATATACAAAAATATAATAAAAAATACTAAACTAAAAATATGAATTTTGATGCTTTGAAAAAAAGCGCTTCAGTGGTTTGGCCTGTTACAGCGCTTTTTTTTAAAAGGGTACAAAATTTAAGGCGTTTTAAAAGGGTACAAAATCAAAAGCACAAGCATACTGCAATGTCACTATGACATGTGGCGAGCGACGTGACAATGAATACAAATTTTGCGCAACTGACGGATGGGCAGAATTTCCCTGCGTACACTTTTTGAGTGAGATTGCTCATATAGTTAGTTTAGTTAGTTAGGATTTTAGTATCGGTGATATTTCATACCATGAATAATTAGCTTACGGCAGTTGTATAAGTAGCTGAATACGTAGCT
The DNA here is from genome assembly GCA_019425675.1 of Leucinodes orbonalis. Classification (NCBI taxonomy): domain Eukaryota; kingdom Metazoa; phylum Arthropoda; class Insecta; order Lepidoptera; family Crambidae; genus Leucinodes; species Leucinodes orbonalis. Next base: position 67,859 of record PQWD01006918.1, on the reverse strand, counting down.
GGTGAGAAACCAGGCAGTTTTTGGGTTGAGTGAGCGCAAATCGGTAAAGTTGTCTAAGACGTTAATTATTTACTAGGTGGTAGACTCGATACTGAGTCGTCGAGGTAGGTACCACCGCAGTGCCAGATATCGTCCCGTGAAACAGGAGTGTTATGCACTTTTGTGTTTCGGGATGAGGGCACTTTAGCTAGTGGAATTACCGGTATAAGAGACCTAACATCTGTTGTCTCGGGTGACGGGCGCAGTGCGGCATTGATGGAGGATAATAACTGTCTATCAGTTGTTGGTCTCCTTTAATGCGCTCTGTCATGGTGTGGCGTATCACTTATCATCNCTAGTATCGGTGATATTTCATACCATGAATAATTAGCTTACGGCAGTTGTATAAGTAGCTGGTGAAACCAGGCAGTTTTTGGGTTGAGTGAGCGCAAATCGTTAAAGTTGTCTAAGACTTTAATTATTTACTAGGTGTGAGACTCGATACTGAGTCGTCTAGGTAGGTACCACCGCAGTGCCAGATATCGTCCCGTGAAACAGGAGTGTTATGCACTTTTGTGTTTCGGGATGAGGGCACTTTAGCTAGTGGAATTACCGCGTATAAGAGACCTAACATCTGTTGTCTCGGGTGACGGGCGCAGTGCGGCATTGATGGAGGATAATAACTGTCTATCAGTTGTTGGTCTCCTTTAATGCCGCTCTGTCATGGTGTGGCGTATCACTTATCATCAGGTGAGCTCCCAGACCGTCCTGTACACTTATAACAAAAAAAACCATTTGACAGCCGTCAAACGACACTTTTTTTTTGTTATTTGTCAGTCACCGGTGGCTGATATGGCGGTCAATATGTTAATGACTTATGATTTCAATATGATGTGCAGGCAACCCGAAAGACAAGGTGCTAATACTGGAGCGCGAGCTGTCGTCATGGCAATCCCGTGCGGCGCAGCTGGAGGCGGTGGTGCGGGCGCTGGAGTCGGACAAGGCGGGCCTGTTGGCTTCAATACGGGAACACCAGCGCGCACTCGCTGAGAAGGAAGACCAGCTTCAGATTTGTGGGTAAATTACACATAATATTAAAAGACACATCAGGGGTAATGGTTGACACGGCGGCTATTGCACCCAGGGTTCTGGGTTCGATCCCGGCCAGTAAGAAAGAAGAAAAATACATTGATTTGACCACAAAATTTAAAAACAGTACAAAACAATTAAACTATACATAAAAGAAACAAAAAACAAAGATATATGTATATAAATTGTATATTAATCAGAATCAGATCCATTTTCTTTTCGTCAATAATTAATATAAATGGTAAAAATATTATTTTTGATGTGACAGCGTCATTACTATTACGGATGTCAACAAGTGTTTTCCTCGTCCGGCAAATGCACTATGGATTGTTAAAAACCGTTTCTTTTTATTCAATCCGTGCCAAAAAATTTTCATGCAGACTTAGCATTCTTCGAAACTGCTGAAACCAACGCTCAGACGTTTCTTCTCTATTTAAATGTTTTCTAGGCTATTGAATACAATGTGGTATATAAAAATATAAGGAGCATTGCATTAGTAATGTTTGAAAATATTAAATGACTACAACAGGAAATTCTGCAAGGTGACTTATTAGTGTCAGTCTGCTGGTTCGCTCATTGACCATACAATTTGGACTCACTCCAACTTTAATAAAATAACACAGCGCAGCGGTTTACTTTGGTAATGTTGTATTTGTTGACGTTCATAAGTGCTTTTTTGTAAGCCTTATTTCAATAAATGGATTTTGACTGACTTTTGTCTATTTTTGTTAGGTTATTAATAGACTGCATATACATAGTACGTGATAATAAAACAAATTATAATTTTGCAGCACTAAAACTGGACGAGGACAACGAACGGGAGAAAAGCGACGTCATCGATGGCGCGAAAACATCAGCGCGACATTAAGCGACATCGTGTCCATATCGGAGTTCGACGAGCACGACCTGCAGATGCGGCGCGCTGATGTCCGCGGACACGACGACACTCTCCCGCGCGGCGGGCGGCGTCGGCGGTGTCGGACACACACCGCACGACACCACGCCGCCCGCCCTGCCCCGCCCGCCCGCCCGCGCCCGCCCTACACCTCACTTCCACACAGGTCAAGGACCAGTACGCCGGAACGTCAACGAGATCACCCCTTCGGCGACAGTGTCCGACACTCCACCGCTCAGAACATAGCCGACAACTGCTCCATGTACCCCAACAGGGAAGTCAGCGATAACGTGCCCGCCAGCGTTGAACCGAAGAAATCGACTTCTCCGTCGAACCCTCCCACGACAACAGAACCAGAGAGGACGACTTCATTCGCTCAGGGAGCTGGGATATCACTGGATATCAGACAGGAGAGCTTCCCGACGTTCTGACCCAGCTGAAGCACGAGATCAAAAAGTCCAGGTCGGAGCTGAGACTTGCAAGTCGGAGCTCAAGAATGCCGAGGAGCAGCTGTGCGAGTTCCCGGCTCTGAAGGAGGAGGTCGAGGAGCTCAAGGGCCTCCTGGAAACACGATGGCGACGATGGAAACGGACAAAAATTCTACGAGAATCAACTAGATAATTTCACGTCGAACAAAAAGTTGCTGGAGCAACGTCTCGCCGAACTCACCCAGGAGGTCGCCGAGAAATGCAAAGACTTACATCTACTCAAGGAAGACATTCTTAGAAGAGAAAATATGATCCTAGAATTGGCTAAAGAAAAGCGGAATCTTACAACAAAATGACAGAGCTCGAGCTGAAAATGACGAGCTGCAAAGCAGAAAAATATTTTGGAAAAATGCGAGACGAAAACCATCAACTGCGGGAAAAATTACAAGAATTGCAGAAGTTGGAGCAGCTAGTCTCGGAGAAAAACCACCAAATTGACAGTCTGAATCAACATCTAGATAGGCTGGATGATCTGCAGCGATGTCTAAATGACAAAACTGATGAATTTGAGAATTTAAAAGAAGCGTTTGAAGAAAAATCCACAGAGTTATTCCAGATGCAAGACAATGTAGAGTCTCTCAACCGAGACATCATAAACTCACCGAAGAGACAATCAATTGAACAACACGAACAAGGAACTGAAATTAAAGCTGTCCAAACTAGAGAAAGAGCAAGAGAACGCCTCTCTGAAATTACAGAACAACGAAAGTGAACTTGAAAGGGCGAATTCGTTGAACAGTGAGTTGACATCCAAGATTGACGAATTGAAACAGCTAACAGATAGGTTGAAAGATAAGGAAACCGAAATAGAGATCCTCAACGAGGATATAAACTGGTTCCATGAAGAAATAGCCACTTTGAAAGAGCAACTCGAGACGGTATCGCGTAGTCCATCGCCCCGTAGTAAGAGTACCGAAGGGAAAAGACCCTGAAGACAATTGAGTGGTGATAAAAAGCAATTGGGAAGATACGTAAGCAAATATCACTGCTACAACACGAATTGGACTTTAATAAGAAGGAGCTAAATGACAAGGTTAGTAGAAGTATTCGTGTTTCTTTTTTATTTTGAATTTTTTCTTTGTTTATTTTGTTGCCAAGTACCTATAAGTGGAAACCGCGTCTTGGCAAGCGTAGCGTAGGATGCCCTCCGGCCCGATGGACCGACGACTTTCGGCGGTCGCTGGTGGAGGTTGAATGAGAAAAGCAGAGATCGGATATCTGGCGCAAAATGGGAGAATGGCGCTAGGTTGAATAGAAAATACCTATGATAAGAGTCTGCTTAATATTTTAATTTATTTATTGGTCTACTAACATTAAATGCATTGCACCTTAATTTAAACATATAATTTTAACCTTATTGCTGAATACATAATTGATTGAAGCTGAATACCGCTGTGTGAATGTCTCTGTATATTAACATCTCTATTTAATATAAAAAAGTAACCTTAATTCGTCCCCAGGCCTTTGAGCTAGAAAAGCGAAGCTAGACGTAATAGAGCTGAAAAACAATCTGGGGCTGGCGAACAAACAAGTGGCAGAGAGGAGTTCGCCAACAAGGAATTGCAGACGCAGCTGGACAGCTGACTTGTGAGCGACAACAGCTGGTTGAACAGCTGGACGCGGTCTTCTGCAGGTGAAATTATTTAAATTATATATTTAACTTCAAACCATAGATGAACATGAAACTAAGTAGAACGAAGAAATATTAACCAAAAGTGTTCGATGCGCTTGACACATTACGTTATATTTATGGCATAAAATCATTGACCAAAATGTGGACCTTATTAAAAAGTACATCACGCGAATCTGCACTACACACTACGTTAGAAAGTGGCCGCCCAACTAGAGACACAATGGGGAAAGCCAGAATCAATACAAATTATGGTTTCTCGCCCTCGATCGGTTGCATGGCGCTCAATTGTTAAGTTTACTTCCATTAAAGAGAACCGGAGCTTATTAACCTCTGTATGTGTAGAGTAATATATATTATTATATATATATATATATATGTGTAGAGTAATATATATATATTATATATATATGTGTAGAGTAATATATTATATATATATATATATATATAATATATATATATATGATATTTATTATATGTTTTTATATTTAAATATTTTTTTTTATGTTTATTATATTTTATATGTGTATATATGTTAATGTGAAATATAATTATGTATGTATTTATAAGTTGAATTAAGCTTTTCTTACTTTACACTGTCTTGCCCTTTCATGTTGGTAATTTTCTATGTTGTGAGGTTGTCTGGAAGAGATCGCTCCAAGCGATAAGGCCGCCTGAATTTCATTATTTCCCTTCATTTGTTGTTAAATATGTATCTTTTTTTGGTGTGCAATAAAGAATCATATCTATCTATCTATCTTGTTTACTTTTGTAATCGGTCTATTGTCATTGCTTGTAACTGACATGTGTATTGGGGACAGTAAATTATCTTGCTACATTTTTCCTCATAAATTAAAATTATATAATAGCAAAGAAACAAAACCAGTATGAATGCTCTAAGATGAATGCCAAATTTAATGCGTATTTTTATTTTGTATTAGAATACGCGAGGAATCCAATTTGGCGGAATTGCAGGCGAAATTACAAGAAAGAGTCAAGAGGTGCCAGGAGCTGGAAAATGAATTGCAAGACATGAAAGAATGCGTCGAAAGGTATGTTTAATTGAATTTAAAACCCTTTTGTAGTCAATGCGTTTTACATTGCCAAGTGTGGTATTCAAACCATTAGTCAAGATAATGTTTGTCCGTCTGGCTGTTTGGGTGTCCGCCAATTTTTCGACCTTATTTATAGATGTTTGTGTACTTCAATAGTTTCAGCGTGGTTTGTTTACAACGTGTCATATTTAGGGATTATAATAAATCCTGTAATTGAATTATAACTTTATTCAAATATCATTTACTTTGATTTTAAATGTAAACTGTTTAGTTTACATTTAAAATCAAAGTTAACAAATATAAACATATTGTGATCAATGTTAACGGTCTGCGGTGCATTTTGGCTTACAAAAAATATTTGTGGCCTGCCAAAATATTATATATGATGATCGTTTTTAGGGTAATATAATAGTCGATCCTTGAAACAGAAGTTGGTCAATTTTGAATACTATGGTATAATAAAACAGGGGTTACATATGGTCGAAATTTACTAGGAGGCAGACTCGAGACTGAGTTGTCTTTATTCGTGATTTCGTCGTAATTTCACTAGCTACAGTGTCATCATCCCGAAACACAAAAGTGCATAGTACTCTTATTTCACGGGACGATATCTGGCACTGCGGTGGTACCTACTTAAACGACACCGTTCCGAGTCTACCACCTAGTAAACCATTTTCAATACTGCTCTTTTATGGTCAGGTATCATTGACCACCAAGTGAGCGGACTGTTCCTCTATAGCATTAGAATATTCCTAAGTTATGTGCACCATTTCGTATAGGTCAAAGCATATGTGTATGTGTAGAAGTCGGTGGGAGTCGGTGGTGCCGGTGGTGTCGGAGAGTGGGCGGCGGTCCCCCACGGCGGAGCTGGAGCGGGCGCTCCGGGCGCAGCTGGACTACTCGCACTCGCTCGACCACCACATGATGGAACAGGTACAGAGCGTCCATTGGTGTTTCTTTTGATCATCATCATCATCATCAGCTCATTAAACGTCCCCACCGAGGGCACGAGCCTACCCGTATACGGTGATTAGGCCTTAGTCGTCCACGCGGGCCCAGTGCGGATTGGACGACTTCACACACAACCTTTGAATCTCTTCGCAGGCGTGCATGAAGGTTTCCTTACGATGTTTTCCTTCACCGTAAGAGCGTCGGATAACGTACATATATTTTTCGAAAATACATTAGTACGTGTCGGGATTTGAACTCAGCCTCCCGGTAGGAAGGCGACAGTCCACACCACTGAGCCACCGACGCTCTTATTTCTGATAATTTCTTCTTTTTGATAATTTGGGATAATTCAATATTTTCTTTTATATTTATTCAAAATCCACAGCTCTTATAGTGTAATTAATAAAAACAAAATTATAAGCTTACAGCTAATAACGGATTTTACATATGTTATCCAAAATAGAAAAGTGCCGTCCAGGGAGAGATCAAAAGTATGCACACAACACAACGATTTCGATAAACATATAGATTTAATTAAATAACCACTATTAATCGATTAAATCATTGACATATTTTAAATGAATGAATATTATTCATTTGTCAGATTTTTTCAATTTGGTACACATAAAACTACCTCCGTGGTCTAGTGGGCACAGCGTTTGACTGCTTGGCCCGGAGGTCGTGGGTTCGAATCCCGCAGGGATACGCAGGCTAATTGTCTGTAAAGAAAGATGATTCCATACTTCGGAGAGCACGTTAAGCCGTCAACCCCGGCTACAATCTTAGGTCGTTAAGTAGCAATCTAAATAGACCAGGAGGACGAGTTAAAGTATTTTATTTGTCCATAGATTTTATCGGCTAGCAGCGATGATCATGAAGACATTCCTCGATTGGCTTTGAATACATCAAAGTAAGTATCGGCAGTCAAACTGATATCTACATTTTAGTAATGGGTCAACTTCGAACACACATGTCACAACTTTCGTAATTCAAAGTTTGACAAACGTACATATAAAACTTAAAGTTTACAAGTTCTATTATGATTACGATTGTATTTTTCTGCTTTACAATAGTAGCATATTTCTAAATGCATGGTAAGTAACGAATGTCACATAATATTCATATTATTGTATTTTAACGACCCATTTGGTGTTGCAGTTGAGACGTCGGCTGCAACACCAAGGGTTGCGGGTTCGATCCCCGGGCAGTACAAACATGTGTGTACATGAACACGTCTTTATGTAATGGTCTGGGTGTTTTCCATGTATAATATGTATGTATTTACAATAAAATGTATATAGTTTGTTTATCCGTTGTTTAGTACCCATAATACAGGCTACACGCTTAACATGGGGCGAGATAGCGCTGTGAATGTCAGTGGATATTTATGTATTTATATGATTGATTTACAGATCGTCAACGTCCTCGATCCACTCGTCATCGTCGGAGCGCGTGAACCGTCTGCGCGTGGAGAACGACAAGCTGCTGATGCAGGTCAACAACCTCGAGCTCAGACTCAAGGACAAGATGCACTCATCGCGGAACTCAATAGGTACGGAACAATTATGTAAAAAGTATAGACTCGTGATATACTCACAAAACAACCGAAAAAAGTGTCCCGAATGCAGCAACAGCACATACACATATTTCGAATGAGCGTACATTTACCTAAACAAAGAGCCACCAACTGTATTCTTTTTAGCGGTTAATTTTTGAGGCACGGGTGGCGTATCTACCTTTATATATTCAGAATATCATTGGTTGTGAAATATATTCATGATTCGCAATACTTTTTTAAATGTGTGCGCCCGTAGTCTGAATATTGGTTAAAGATCCCTGTGTGATGCAGATGTACTGGGTACGAAACCCGCGGGCAAACTGTTTATTGAAAGTCACTTTCAATCAAAGTAATACTGATGTATGATTAATATGAAGTGTTCGTGAAATGTACCGAGTGTAGGCAAATGAAACGGTTATTGCCCGGGATCGAACCCAGAACCTTGGTGCAGTAGCCGACGTCTCAACCATTACACCGAATGGGTCGTCAAGTTATTTACTATTGTAAAGAAAACACGAAATGTAAAGGTTTGTAATATCGTAGGGTCCGGGACAGGCTGTCGAGCGCAGAAGCAATGACCCGTCAGCGCTACGAGAGCGAACGTGAAAACGCCGCCCGACTGCAACTTCTATTACTGGCGCATAAGGACTGCGCCGATAGCCTCCAGGTAATACCCATTATACCCAGGTATACCTATAATACCCTACACAAAGTCAAAGTTCAAATTATTCAATTTTACTTGGTGGTAAACTCGGTACTGAGTGGTCTATAGGTACCACCGCAGTGCCAGATATCGTCCCGCCAAATAGGAGTGTTTTGCACTTATGTGTTTCGGGATGAGGGCACTGTAGCTAGTGAAATTACCGGGTATAAGAGACCTAACATCTGTTGTCCCGGGTGACGGGCGCAGTGCGGCATTGATGGAGAATAATAACTGTTTATCGGTTGTTAGTCTCATTCAATGCCGCTCTGTCATGGTCTGGCGTATCACTTTCCATCAGGAGAGCGTCCTTACCGTCCTGTATACTTTGTAAGATAAAAAAACAATTTAAACTTACAATTGACACATAAGAAAGGTAATACAATAAAAATATAATATAAAACATTTCAATTACTGAAGTAAAGAAAAAATATTTTGTTTATTAAAAAAAGCGCTTCAGTGGTTTTTGCCTGTTGAGAGAGAAGTACTCAAGAAAACTCACTTTTTTACAAAACAATGATTTTTAGTTCAATATTTTATAAACATTGAAATAATCGTAAATAGTGTTATAATAATTTTGTTCTTTAAATAAAGAGTGTATTGCCCTTTTTTCTGTAATTTGAGTTTTATTTGTAGTGTAGGTAATCATAAATTTAATTATATATTGTTTGTAGTATATTTTTAATTGACGTATTAACATCTTGCAGAATCAGGACTCAAACATGATCCAAATACTGAAGAAGCGTCTGGAGAGTGCGATGCAGTCGGAGGTGGAATTGCAGCAACAGTTGCAGGAGCACAAGGCCAAGGTCGCAGTACTGGAGAGGAGGCTTCTGCCAAACGGGGACCCGTCTCCTGCGCTGCAGCATGAGGTATACAACAGTATTGTATATATCTAATCTATTCATCATCAGCTCATTAATCGTCCCGACGAGGGGCACGATCCTACCCGTACAGGGTGATTAGGCCTTAGTCGTCCACGCGGGCCCAGTGCTGGTTCGTACTACTTCACGCACAACCTTTGAATCTCTTCGCAGACGTGCACATTGATCAGGATATAAATAAAAAGAGAGTGGATTGTATAAATAAGGTATAATTGAACCCACACCGTTACAAGAACTCAAAAAACGTGTATTTCGAAAGCCGCCGGTCGAGGAAGTGTGTCTGTCCGTCCGCCGGTCAGTCGTCGCCCCGCCGCGCAGTGGCCGGTGACGTCACGCCCTCCGTCCGCGCACGCACTTTAAGCGTCAATATTAACCTATTGGACGCTGGGAATCCAGACGCAATAGAAAATCTATTTGACTTATTTTGACGACCCATTTGGTGTTGCGGTTGAGAGGTCGGCTGCAACACCAAGGGTTCCGGGTTCGATCCCCGGGCAGTACAAACATTTGTGTGCATGAACATGTCTGTTTGGAATGGTCGGGGTGTTTTCTATGTATAATATTGTTACGAGCTGGGGTTCAGGATAAATTATTGCCAAACACGAAGAATAACACGGTAACACACTTTATTAATTAACCACTATAAATTAAACACAACACTTATTATAATTACACTCTCACTAATAAATCAATTCACACACGCACGATAATCACTCGTTAACTATTTACACTCTTATATCACACTCGACGTTCCCTTAGATATCGCTGTATCTCTCGCTTCTTTCTTGTAGTCGCAGGTATTTCGCGCTTCGTTCGCTCTTGAGTAGAACACAAGACTCCCGGCGCACCCGTCGGCCCGCCTTATATACCTGGTCCGGCCGCTGAGCTCGAAGCGTCGACGTCATTCTACATAGTTCGCGAAATATCTAGAACATACTAGACTCTTTGCTATTTGACAATTCGTATGTCATACTCTATGGTGGACTAACGTCACATATTAGCCGCCATATTTAATGTCATTTTAATTACGTCAATTCGTAACAATATGTATTTAAAAAAAATGTGTATAAGTATGTTTATCTGTTGTTTAGTACCCATAATACAGGCTTTAGGCTTAACTTGACGCTAGATGGCGCTGTGTGAATGTCAATGGCTATTTATTTATTGTGTTTGGCGCTTGAAGCTGTCATTGACGGCCAAAGGGTTAAGTTAATGGTTTCTGTCTTTACTTATCGTGTACGTATTTGATTTGATGCGAAATGTGTATACAGATGGAGAACAACGAGCGTCTCCGCGGCGAGGTGTCCGTCCTTAAGTCCAAGCTGGAGGTGGAGCGGGTCCGGGCGGGCGAGGCGGCGGCGGCGGCGGAGCACGAGCGAGCGCGGCGCGCGCGCCGCCGCCGCGGCGCGAGCGCCGCCGCCGCCGCCGCCGCGGACCAACTGGCCGACGCCAACAGGTTACACGCTTATATACTCTTTAGGTTTTTTTTTTTGGAACGAGCTGTAGCAGTGTAGGCAAAGACAACAAATTATTGTGCCTGTTTTTGTATTATTGTGACGACCCGTGTACAAATAGCTATGCGTAAACTTGGAGACGAGCAATGTCGTTTATCAATAAATTTTCAATGAATATGTTGATTGATAGATAAACTGAACACCTGTTTTTCGATCAGTCAAAACGAAGTATTTGCATATTATATTTTCTATGGCATTTTAACTCTATTACTTAAGCTTATCATCTGACGCACTTCTAATACCTTTTTTGTAATTCTAAAAATAATGGATTTCATACTTGGATAATCATGATGAGAATTTGACGTATCGATCTGTAATAAATTTAATTATGAGTGTTTTAGATTTCTTGGTGAATTCCGTACCACCTCAATTGTTTCAAACAGTAACCAATTGACTAAACCTATAACCCGTAATATAATGATCATAACATAAAAGTCAAATCAACTACACAAATGAGTACAATGTCATTACAAAACATCCCACTGAATGACATGTTTAGACCACCACTTGATTTATGGACTCAATAAAACAACGTCTAATCTTTTTCACAGACTAAAGCATGAGGCGAGCGTAGAGCTGCTTCGCGCTAAAGAACTGCTTAGTATACAGAGTGAGACCATAGCTGAGCTGGAGAAGAAACTTCACTCTAGTGCTAAACAGAAGCCTATTAATGACGCGTTGGTGAGTATTAAAACTTTTAAAACAAATGCAAAAACAACTTAATTTTCACATTCATTCATGACTATTTAATCAACTAATTATGAATCACGTAAATGCCCATTAAAGATATTTTGTTACTATCTGCCTGCTAACTTGCTTACCAACAAAACTCTTTTTGATTCTACTTTTTGGTCGCAAGTTCGAACCCCAGTCTATTTGTATTGACATGGGTGTTTTCAAACATATGTATTTGTTTACAAAGAATATACATGTTATAAGTTCCCACATTATAGGCTAGATGCGTAGTTTAGGCGCTGTGTGATCTACGGATTTAAAATGTGCAACGCATACATGTAGTTAGCAGTGTTAGCACTTGAATCGGAACGCGCCTACCGTGTCGTATATGGCCGGGGCTCTCACTCCCGCCATCTCTCCTACGCCATGCGTAACTTCTCGCGCCGATCGAAGAGACAAGTTCGCCGATGGTCGCTACGCGCGCACATTACTTTCCGTCCGACCATCCCGAGTGTCTTATAGATTGTTACTCTTTACCTGCAACCCATGTACTGTTTTGTGTCTTTTTTTAATATACACCATTTACCATCGTGTTTCGACTTTTTCATTTCCACATCCTGAAGAAAACCTTACAAATGTATAAAATAACCCTATCTTTGTAAAGATTTCTACGCCAAATAGTTGTCAGTCTAAATTGCTATTATCTTTCTTAATAATTTGAGTAAAAAACGTCAATTTCCAGACTGAAATCGAAACGCATAAGAGCGAGTTGTCCCGCGAGATTGCCACGCTGAAGCAATGTCTGACCGAGGCTCGAACCCCCGACCCCGCCGGCCGACTGCGGCTACTGCACCAACAACAACTGCAACAACAATTACAACAACAACAACTGCAACAACCCGACGAGCGGGACCAAGCTGTGAGTCGCAATATTGACATTGAATTCAACATTGACCTTGATAAGTTCGATTGTGTTTTCTTTTTGCTGTAATGTTGCAGTGGGGGAGGTTGTTTGTAGGCAATAGTGTTGCATTTTATTCATTTTACCTTAACCCTTTGAACGCCAATGAAATGGCGTCGGAACAAAAGATGTTGTATGTGTTTGAATTCCTGTCGTTCAAAGGGTTAAGATGCCATTTCAGACACTTGCTTACTCTCTTTTCCTCTCGCAGTCAGTCACTACTGGGCATAGGTCTGTTAGTTTTGAAAGAATGGGTTATAGGAACATTGTATTTCAACAATAGCACGTTTTTCTCTAAATTTGAAACGCATTTTTCAGAGTATAGGGACGATTTATTAATGCTGCAAAGGCTGTGATCTATGTACACGCTTAAAACTTTTCGAATTTCAAATAGTTCTAAGGTTGCCTTAAGCACAATAGCTTTTAATATTAAGGAAGTTTATCCAGGTATATGGTTCCTTTAAAATGTAGTTGCTTTAAAATATAATTATATTTAATATCCATCCTTATGAAGCACGTGCGGTTTTCTATTATAATTAAGAAGATGCAATGAAGATTGAAGTATTCGTAGTTCGAGATACATGATATAAAGTTGCATTTGGACACGTCTATTTATTATAAGCGTAAATAAATAAATTAATGGCTGTCAATTGTCTTGATTGTTTGTCTTTTTTTTCTTGACTATAAGTTCACGTTTGAGTTCGACTTGCCTGACATTGAGTTTCTGTCTGCTTCTAAAAGAGTACGTTAATCACGACAAAAAAATGTTTGGTTTAAGAATCCCTGATTTTATTTTACGGGAACCACTGGATTTAAAAACCTAGGTGAAATGATACTCTTCAATGTCTTGTGACTTATTTTAAAAGTTAATAAAACATTAACAACTATATATTTTTTACAAAGATACTTATCTTTGAGTTCTGGTGTGGAGACCGCGTCTTAGCAAGCGTAGCGTAGGACGCCCTCCGGCCCGATGGACCGACGACTTGCGGAAGGTCGCTGGTGGGAGCTAGATGAGAAAAGCGGAGGACCGGGATATCTGGCGCATAATGGGGAGACCTATGTCCAGCAGTGGACTGCGATAGGTTGAAGAGAGAGAGAGAGAGAGACTTTTTGAATATTTCGTCTCTAATACTGTGATTGTACTACAAGTAATAATAGTAGAGGTATTCATGAGTATGACATTTGTTTAATTTTTTCTGTTGTTTGCACTAAAGCGTCTTAATTTATTGCCAAACAATAAATTGCATTTACAACGTCTAACATTAATTAAATAAAAACAAATGTTTCAAAACCTCTCAGTATAATTAATTAAATAAAAACAAATGTTTCAAAACCTCTCAGTATAATTAATTAAATAAAAACAATGTTTCAAAACCTCTCAGTATAATTAATTAAATAAAACAAATGTTTCAAAACCTCTCAGTATAATTAATTAAATAAAAACAAATGTTTCAAAACCTCTCAGTATAATTAATTAAATAAAAACAAATGTTTCAAAACCTCTCAGTATAATTAATTAAATAAAAACAAATGTTTCAAAACCTCTCAGTATAATTAATTAAATAAAAACAAATGTTTCAAAACCTCTCAGTATAATTTCTGCTACTTTATAACACAGTTTAATGCACATATGATCCAAAAAGTGTAAAAATACTAAAGCAAGGTGATAACGAGATTGTTTTTCAAAATGTGTGTGGATTTACTAACTATTACTGGTAACTTTTAACGATATTCCTTTAGAAATGAGATTTCTTAATAGGGTTATTGTACAAAGCTACAGATGCTTAATTTATTCTTCTAATTTATTTTCTTCCTAATTTATATACAAACAAATATAGTGGTATTTGTCATCTTCCTACAAGAAGAAGTGGTATTATTAAATACAAAATATTAACTTCAAAATTTGTTATTTGAATTTCATAGCGTGTGGTTATGTGTAGGGTGACAATTAAATAATAAAACCAAAAATTTAAATATCCCTCAATAGAGAGCAATTTAATGCGCATATAAACGAAAATGTGTAAAAAATACAAAAGCAATAGTTATCCCGTGTGCTTACGGCGCAGCGATTCCTCTAGGATGGGTCCATCGGTAGAGAAAGCATTAAGGGCAGAGTCCGTAGGCGAGGCGCAGGCCCACAGCGCCAGGGCCCGGCCCGCGGCCAGGGCCCCGTGCAGCGCGTGCAGCGTGCCCGCCAGCAGGCCCGCGCACACGGCGCATGCGCGGGGCCCGGGCCCGCGCGCGCCCGCCCACACCGCCTCCGCCCACCGCCGGGACCACGCGCATACCTTCCTGTTCACGGATAACACTATTCAACCCTTTGCCCGCCAGTGACGCCTTCACGCGCCACACGCAATAGGTTTTTTATTGTGTCTGGATTGCCGGCGTTCAATGGGTTAATAGTTGTAAATATCACACAGCGCCATCTAGCCCCGACTAAAGCAGGAAGCTTGATATGTGAATACGAACTGTAAAACATGCTCGTATACCTAATTTTGTTAATACATACATATTTTAAATAGCAACACACATGATTATATGTTATAAAAATCACTACACAGTAACAGGTAACAAAATAATCTGGGGACACGGGAGTGCCCCCGCAGAGACGAACCAAGCGAAGCGCAAGGGCGGCGCTACCTAACTCTCTCGTAATAAATCGTCAATTTTTTGAACTCCCATAAACTTTGTTTCCGATGTGCCAGATAGTTCATATTCTTAGGATATTATGTCGTTAGTAAACTAATAAAACGTACAAAGTGTCAAGTGAATAGCAATAATACTTAAGATATTATTGATATCTAAAATACGTCGATATCGTCACTGACACCCTGATGTTCATCAAAATGTTTGGCTACTTCCAGAAGAGCTAGAAAGCTGAAATCTGGTATTTAATCTAGTTTTAATTTTACAACCACCAAATACACACCCTTAAGACACCCTCAGTAAGAGTAGACGTGTTATTAAAGGTATTCTAATATACCTTCATCTCACGGCACATAAATGTGGAATAGCATAAAACATAGTGACGAAATCTAAACGAGACTCATTCATTGGTTCTCATCAGCATTATAACCTAATATGTCCACTGCTGAACGAAGGACTTTTTTAACCTCTGGGCAATGATATTCTGTATATATAAAGGTAGATACGCCACCTGTGCCTTAAAAACGAACCGCCAAAGAGAATACACTTATAGGCTCTTTGTTTACATAAATGTCTCATTCGAAATATGTATATGTGAGCATATCACGAATCTAAACTATTGTTAGCTAGGTTGAATTTCTGTGTATACTGTGTATGGATTGGTGTCTAGACTTGTAGTAGTGATGAAAACCATCAATATGTAATAGCAATGGCAGTAATCTGTTTGTGTACCATACATAAATAAATCTATACTTTCAACATCATTGCCTCTGGGCAACAGGAATGTAATCGTAAAACTGAACAAATAAAAAGGGGGTTTACTTCAAGTTAGGTAGGGTATTGTCGAGCACGGCGATGAGAGAGTGCAGCGCGTGCGTGAGCACCACCGCCAGCACCCACACGCACACCAGGTACGGCGGCCACCGCACACTGCCCGCCGCCGCTGACAACAACATATCATCATTACGAATTATTCGAACTCATTCCGGCTGCCACATTTCACCACCGCAATTCCGAGGCAAAACTCAAACTTTCATCCTCACCACCTAGATGAATGGCAGTCCTCGACAGTGCGTTTTTTGTCGTTAATTCTTGCCACGAACGACAAAATTGTAGAATCAGTTGCTGCCGAAGATATTTCCTGAGCGATACGACCTGGCGAGCTTCAAAAAAGGAGCGTATTCCCTGTTGAAAGGCCGGCAACGCATTTCAGTGCCCTCTGGTATTGCAAATGTACATGGGCGGCGGTGACATTTACCATCAGATGCACGTTTGCTCAGTAGCCTGCTATAGCACAAAAAAAAAATCATCACCATCAGTATATAACTACGTTGGACGAACCATCGCGTGTAAGAAACGATTGAAATGTCAGCTTTTACACCAGAACCGCGGTTGTCGGTTTCTTGAGTGTTTTAATGATTTGGCTATTACAGCCGCCGATGTGGCGGTAACCACTAATGGTCGTCTAAATATGAATGTCGCCAATCTCTCTCTTATTGAGTAAGAGACAGATTTATTTTATGGCATACTGTTATATACATACTGTTACATACAGTTGTTCCCATCGATTTCGAAACTTGCAATACTCGCAATTATTTTTTACTGCAGCGGACATGTCTTCTCACACGATATACCATAGAACCTGCGGATTGATGGGTGATAACTACTCTCCTAATATAGTATCCAGAACCAACGGCTTAACGTGTCAATCGACAATAAGTTTTATGGTATAGGGTTAACTTGCAAACGGCTCATGTAATGGTAAATGACTCTGCCGCCCATGTACTTTTGCAATACCATCTTACTTATAAGGCAATCAGGTTATTCAAGCCTGCAATGTCCTATTCAAACTGGTAAAAATCGCACAGTGGCATTCCTTATGCAATAATAAATAATAAGGTTATTACACTGAAATATACACTGAATCAGGAAAACTAACCTTGCAAGAGCGCCCTGTCCGCGTGGGCGCCGATGAAGTCCGTCCGGCCCACGGCTTCAAGCGAACGCACTCTCCTTCGAGATGCTAGTACGCCTAAAGCTACTTCAGACGCTGTGCGCTCCGTTTGCGATGGCTATGGGAAACACGTTAATATAAATACTAAACTAAACGAGAGATGCTTTCGTATTATAATTTTTTTTGGCTTGGCTCTAAATGAATGAATTTATTATTATTACTACCTGCTTATGATAAACTCTTTTCTCAATTGGATCTAGATGGCGCTATGTGAATGTAAATATTTAGAATAGAAAATTCTTTAAAATAAAAAATTAAACATAAAAAGTACAAATGGTGGCCTTATTGCTAATAAGCAATCTCTGCTAGGCAACCATACAGTTAAGGATTAATATAAGAGTAGGAAGGCGGTTCATTGCACTAATTGTTTATTATTTTGGTTATTTACATAATACAAGAAATAATTGTTAAATCTAAATAAAAATATAATTTATTACGTTTAAAAATACTTTCAACAACTGACACTAGACGTGGCTAAGTCTAACCGCAGTTTACTGGTTTTAGGTCTCCTCCATAGAACCAGAAAGCTAAGACAAATAACTAATACTACCGCATTTTATATGCAGTCTTCTTTAATGAACTATAAAAAATAAAGACAAATAGCTAACTAACAAAATATACAACAAAATCATACCGTAGGAGAGGTCCTCTCGTAAGACATAGGCGGCTTCTCATCGGCTTTAGTCTTTTCTTTTTCCACCGGATTCAGCACCTTAGCATTCAGTTCAGTCTTCGTGAACGATGGGTGATCACCGCACATGCTTCAATAATAAGATTTGTTAATGAGTTAGTTAATAAAAAATATAAAAAAATAACAGCAAATGAAGTGAAGTTGGAATAAAATTTTTCGTAATTTTTTACGAGTCTACATTATGACCTAAAAAATATAATATATCAATCTTTCCTACTGTTCTTCTTAATTTTTATTATAAGTTACCGTTTGTACATGTCATATTGAATCCATTTTTTCAAATGTACCTATGTATGATTCGTGCATATTCGCAACCTTTGCCAATTTCCGCATCTTTGGGCGTATATAAAACACGATATTGCCTCCAAGCCGTTTACAAAAAAAACAAACATTGTTTCAACTTACACCATATCGGGTATCTTCGGAACCTCGGTCATTGGCGGCTCCATGGTTGTAGACCCTAGTTGTTTAACTAATTATTTCGCTATATTATCATGATATGGTGTAAATGGTGTATTAATTTTTCCTATAATTTAATCAGACAGATGGGTTTTCGCTGCGGCACATTAGGATGACACTGACTGCTGTCATGGGATATTCAAGGCATTGACATTAAGCTTCGATTTTTAAAATATATCGTTGTATCGAGGTTCGTTTTCGATCGTTTTTAAAAAGGATTCACGCTTCATTTCTTTTGAACGTTTTTCGAGTAATTCTGTAGTTCACTTGTATTAATTT
This sequence comes from Leucinodes orbonalis, assembly GCA_019425675.1. NCBI lineage: Eukaryota > Metazoa > Arthropoda > Insecta > Lepidoptera > Crambidae > Leucinodes > Leucinodes orbonalis. The sequence continues at coordinate 49,388 of PQWD01006918.1, read as the reverse complement.
GCGTAGAATGGGTAGGTACTTTTATTTATTACGATTGCTTCTGTCTGGCAACCAATCTTATGAATTTAAAGTGGACTAGGCAATGTCTATGTAATTATTATTTAAAGTAAAATAGGTACATATAAACATTAATTTTATATTTAAATGATAAATGGTGTCCTACGGGTGGCAACAGCACACCACTTACGCCTACTTCATAATATTGAAGCCTTCAATTCAATTTGAAGGGCTTTGTACTACGATAGATGCGAGTGAATATATTTTTACCTATTGCTAATACGGCAGGTGCGGTACCTACACGCGCGCTGCCTCCGGCTGGAGAGCTGGCGAAAGGCACTGGTTTGGCAGAAGCGGTACCTGCAGCGAGTGCTGCAAGGGTACGGCGACCTCGAGCGCGCGCTCAGACCCGCTCTGCCGAGGCCAAAGACACACCCGCTTACGCGGTTCAAGTGAGTACATTACCTTTTATACTGCCTTCTTTATTCCATTTTTACTACAAGCCATTCAAAATATTGATTGGCAAGTTAACGGTTCCCTATTTTTTTCTTGATTATTAGGATGAATAGCTAGGTAATGCATTTTTAAGGGATATTTGATAATGTTACAGTAGGATAGTTCCTTTCCTCTACCCATAAGTTGCAATTATTTTTATTTTGTAAAAGAAATGAAAAAGTATTTTATCGCATACAAATACAACATGTTTAAAACAAATCATGGAGTGAATAGTATTTTTTTTGTTTTTCATTTCTTGAGCAACCTTGGTTTTCTGTAAGGTGGTATCATAACTCCGGTCTAGCCACCACATTCGTACCGAGCGAGAATGGCTATTCCACGGATTAAAATTAACTGATTATTGGGTAGTAAAGTGGTAATTGCCTCTGTGGCTTAGTGTAATCATCGTCAGCTCATTATACGTCTCCATCGAGGGGCATGAGCCTACCTGTAAAGTTTGTGTAGGCCTTAGTCGTGGCTTTACGCGGGCCCAGTGCAAATTGGCGGACTTCACGCACAACTTTTGAGTCTTTTTTTGTAGGCGTCTCACTCACGATGTTTCCTTCACCGTAAGAGCGTCGGATAAAAGTTCATATAATTTCGAAAATACATTGTCAATTTAGCGCGTCGGTGGCTCAGTGGTGTGGACTGTCGCCTTTCTGCCGGGAGGGCTGAGGTTCAAATCCCGACACGTACCAATGTATTTTCGAATTTTCGAAAAATATATGTACGTTATCCGACGCTCTTACGGTGAAGGAAAACATCGTGAGGAAACCTTCATGCACGCCTGCGAAGAGATTCGAAGGTTGTGTCGTCCAATCCGTTCTGGGCCCGCGTGGACGACTAAGGCCTAATCACCCTATACGGGTAGGCTCGTGCCCCTCGGTGGGGACGTTTAATGAGCTGATGATGATGATGATGATGATTGTCAATTTGTCACCTGATCCAAAAATAAAGATGACTCCGTGCTTCGGAGGGCACGTTAAATTGTCAGTCAAGATTACTGTCTAAGAATGGTTAACATCTCTTTAACACCCACCAACCACACGTGTGCGTGCGTGTGGAAAGCCTGTCCCTACAGTGGCAAGTTGTAGTCTGAGGCAGATGATGAAATGGTGGTTCGTGTGTCTTCAGTTGTACATTTACATCCAAGGGGATCCAGGTTAGGTGCCAGGAGGGGGTCACATAGTAGTAGTCAAGTTAAGATCTTATAAGGTATTTTGTAAATGTACTTAAAAATATGTCGCGGAGGGGTCATGTCCCCCATGAGCGTCGCCTAGATCGGTCGTTGTTGACGCGGCTGGTTCCCCAGGAGCGTGTGTGCGGCGGTGGTGGGCGTGGTGCGGATGCAGTACCTGGTGCGGAGGCGCGAGGCCGCGCGCGCGGCGGCCGCCGGCTGCCTGCTGCGCCACGCCCGGTGAGTACGCGCCCGACGCGGACATACACACACTGCGCTCACCTAGCGGCCATACGCCTCACCGTCACTGATGCAATGCTCAAGGAAACCTTTATAACATATATCCTTATAATAATTTCATTGGTTTTGACCTGTATGCCCAAGGTATAAAGTTGAAATTTTGTGGGATATACAATCCAATATGGGATTGATAACAGAAGGGAGTCATTATTTTTCCTGTTCACACTGCCCGTCACCCGACAAGTCTCGAGAGTGCCCACATTCTGAAACACAGAAATGAAAAACACTCCTATTTTACGGGACGATATCTGGCACTGCGTAGGTGCCTACCTACCTAGTTAAGCTCATACATCACTAAACTAATCCTCATGAAAACCGAGGAGCAGGATATCTGACTCAAAAAGTGGGACACCGATAGGTTAAAGAGTAAGAGACAGATTTCTCTCTCTTTGAAAATTACTTGAAAATTTATTGTTAGCAAAAGGTCTGAGGGAGCCAAGAATTGGGGCTTCAACGATTGAGCCTTAGTCGTAAGCATTTTTAGGCGAGGAGTTATCAAACAAAAAGTTAATCAATACATTGGTTGTCAGCAATTTATTAAAAATTAAATCAAACTATTTTTTTAGGTTTGGTATCAACTATTTTTTTCCATTTTTTTTACTAGCGAAATTACTGTGTATAAGAGACATAACATCAGTGTCTCTGATGTCGGGCGCAATACAGCATTGACAAAGAATAATAACTGTCTATCAGTTATTGGTCTCCTTCAATGCCGCTCTGTCATGGTCAGGCGTATCACTTACCAGCAGGTGAGCGTTTTGACCGTCCTGTATTTTATAAAAAAAATATAATACCAAAATTAAATACTTATAATTTAAACTAATGTGGTTGAATGGCGAGCTGGTACGCGGTACTAATATTCAATGTTTTTTCAATTTTTGTTTCAATGAACCTTATGATAAATACTTTGATAACCAAACAATATTATATTATATTTTGACGACCCATTTGGTGTTGCGGTTGAGAGGTCGGCTGCAACACCAACGGTTCCGGGTTCGATCCCCGGGCAGTACAAACATTTGTGTGCATGAACATATCTGTTTGTAATGGTCTGGGTGTTTTCTATGTATAATATGTATGTATTTACAAAAGAAAATGTATATAAGTATATTTATCCGTTGTTTAGTACCCATAATACAGGCTTCACGCTTAACTTGGGACTAGATGGAGCTGTGTGAATGTCAGTGGATATTTATTTATTTTATTTTATTTTATGTGCAGTAGTACGAGCCAAACGTCCCACACGCCGCGGACGACGAGACGGCCACGGGACTTCCCTGCCACGCCCACAACGCCTACATGTACGTACTGTATTTTCTATTATACATGTTTTTCCAATACGGAGTTGCTACCTTAAAATTGACACAACTTTCTATGACATGAACAATGACAAATATTTCATAAAACTTAATTATTAATATGTCAATGTATTTTCATCACTAATTCAATCAATTAATTAACGATTCCCTAACTTTCAAGCATTTAAACACCATTTTAAGAAAAAACAATGAGTTGCTCCCCTAAATAGAATGAAAATTTGACGATCCATTTGGTGTGATGGTTGATACGTCGGCTATTACACCAAGGGTTCCGGGTTCGATCCCTGGACGTACTAATATTTGTGTGCATGAACATGTCTGTTTGTAGTGGTCTGGGTGTTTTCTATGTATAATATGTATGTATTTATAAAATGTACATAAGTATGTTTATCCGTTGTTTAGTTTCCATATTATTATTACAGGCTAATGCCTAGTTTGGAGCTAGATGGCGCTGAGTGAACGTCAGTGAATATTTATTTATTTAAATCTGTTAATGTTCTCATTTGCGGATTCTATTTAGACTTTGAATTAAAACCAAATTAACAATTAAAATGCCATGTTACCTTACTTATGGGATGCAAATATTGTTTCAGTGGACGACCTTGTGAGAAGATCTACGTTTAATGTCAATACGCCACACAATGAACCATTTATATTGAGGTAAGTGAAGTCACCTATGTTTTATTTATGACCAGCTGCACACATGACATATTTTTTAACATTTATCGTAGTTTCGGATTGAACGGCTGATAAAATGACGTCATAGAAAATCGGTAAATATTCATGAACGAAGATGAAGCTGGGGTTGGCTTGATTACTATAAGATAATCGATTTCGAGAGCGTCTGTGGCTCAATGTTGAGAACTGATGCCATCCGATCGGGAGGGCCCAGGTTCAAATCCCGCCACGTACTAGTGTAGTGTGTTTGAATTTGGGAAATCACATGTACGTTATCCGACGCTCTTACGGTGAAGGAAAGAAGAAAGAAAGAAAGAAATACTTTATTTGGCAAAAAAAACATACAAAATATAAAATATGAGTACAAATAAAATGCCAAATAGGACCTCACTCAGCATGTGTCCCGGCACGGTAAAAGCATGCCAGGACGCTGTTTTTCAGTGAAGCCCTAGGAGGACAGTCATAAAACTAAAAATGACAAGTGTACAAAATTAAAATTTAAAATAAATACTAATTTGACAATCATGTGCGCGAAAAGAATATGTAGATATACAAATAAAATTGCAAAATAAATATAAAACAGGATAACAAATAACAATATTGAAGTGAAATTTAAGATTGAGACAAACAGTAGAATTACACAAAAAATATATATAAAAAACAAAAATTAAAAACAACCAAAAATATGTTAATCTAACACAGTTAATTTACAAAAGAACTTAATGAAAAAAAAAAAAAATTAAATTAAAAGGATTATTTATAAGTCTGAGCTAATATCTTGGCAGTATAGACGAAGACCTATGTATGGATAACATCGTGAGGAAACCTACGCACGCCTGCGAAGAAATTCAAAGGTTGTCCGTGAAGTCGGCCAATTCGCACTGGGCCCGCGTGGGTGACTATGGTCATAAGGGTATGGGTAGGCTCGTGCCCGTCGGTGGGGATGTTTAATGAGCTGGTGATGATACTGTTGATTCGTTTAAATTAGAATGTCACTTGTCTTCGGATCAATTACAATATCAGTCTCCGACCAAGATTATGGTGCTTAGTTCAAGATAGCAGTGAACGCCAACTGTCTAATTGGTAGAATTTTCGAATCTATTGACGGAACATATACTGGTCAAAACGTATACTACGTTTACGTAGTTGCCCTGCAACGCCCTAAGCCAAAGTTCGAGTCCCTATCTGGGACACCCTAAGGATCATTGCATAAACTTTTTAAGCGGACAGCCAACTGCATCAGCATTATTAGCGGCCATCAGTAAAATATCGATCCGAAATAATACAATTTCGTTAGGTTAAAGAAAAGAGATGAGCAATGCCACGTATAGTACATACTAACATTTAGATTCTGCTGGTAATAGTAGTTTTGCTAAGATTTTAACATCGTCATGTACTTTTCCTATGTAAGTTAACTGTAATAGGAAATATTTTATTTAAACCTAAAAGAAAAGAGAAGGTATCTTGTAGAATGTAAACAATGTGTATTATTCCAGCTCTCCCCGTGGCGAAATGGCTTCAGCGTATCTCGGCAAGCTGGAGGCGGCTGGTCGAGGCCTACGAAGAGTATTGGACGCCAGCCCCCGACCTTGACATTCGGTCTACCCCCCTGTATAACCAATACCAAACATACCATACTCTGTAGAGTCTGCCTGGGTACCACAATTTAACTTATTTCTCCCCCCCATGATAGGTATGCTACTATATTTTAGGCAGAATTGGAAATGTTATTACTGGATACTGTGACTTAACATCACGTAAATAAAGTAGACTATTCCATAATAGTAGCTACACTATGATCTACTATTCAGGCGACTTAAGCCACTTACCATCGTGACTGTCTGCAAAACTGGTAATTTATATCGCATATAAATGACTCGATTAAGTAAAAAAAGGGTTGTATTAACACATATCTACACTATTGCGTCCATATCGACGTGCATTGTAACGTATTACTGCGATCATTAACAGTTAAGATAAATATTCTTCGAGTCTGAATACTGTTTGTGATCGTTGTACTACCTTTTATTATTAAATATGATTATGAATGATTGAATAATGTACTGATGTGTGTGAAGTCGCATCATATAGCCGACGCGTGCGCAAGCTCCGACGTTGCATTTCGTTTGTTCGCGCATTTCCTGACCATTTGGCGTTAGCGTAGTATTAGAATAGTGCCAAATTTAAGTGTATTAGTTGTGTTACTTAATTTATTTATTTAGTTATAAATTTAAGGTTAATTTTAAGTCGGAGTACCCATTTCCATGTATTTTTTGTTTATACGATTGTTGCCACTCCGCCTAATTGTTTTATTTTTTGTTTAGTATGTTTGAGTGTGTGCCCAAAATGCGGGCTACCTAGATGTAAATTTTAGTGTTGTAGTTATGTGTCGTCCGACCTTGCCTTAGTAAGAACAATATTCTACGAATAATAAAAAACTGTTAATATAGATAATACAATATTTTTGTCGATAACTAACTCTTTGTACAGAAATGTGAGATTTATTTTCGCATACTTAAATTGTATTTATTTGCATCTTAGTATTAATAGATAAAACTAAATTTTATTTTCGAATCAATAGTTGAACCTTACACGACGAATTCCGTTCAATTTTGGATAGTAGAGCTCCCAATGTTTCTCGAATTTAATACTTTATCAAAATTGCAATTAACAATTTAACAGATTACATTGCCAAGATTTTATACTAAAAATTTTACATGGAAATCATTTTTTACATAATTTACAAAAATAGCATATAAAGTCTTAAAACACTGTCGTGTAACTAAATTACGAAATAAATGAATTATACTCAACTATTGAAACGAACTCACGGATGTAGTTCCGCTGCTCATGCCATTTCATAGAGTAGGTGTATATCGAGGGCAGATGCAAAAAATTGACTGACTGGGTAATTTTACTAAGAATTAATTGTATCTCTCTTGCAGGTCAGGAAGGGTTTATGATTATGGTTTATTTATTTGAATGATATGTCAATTTTTTTGTAATTTTAATCTTTAGTATTCGACATTTAAACTCTCCTTCCTTCGGCATTCGGGTAAAAAATATTTTTCCGTGATCGCCATTTTAAGATAGTTTTACAAGATGGACGGCGAAACTTTTGATCTGCCCCCGTGTATAGTTGTATGTTTGTTTGTAAGAAGTCGGACGCGAGAGTACAAGTTAGAATAAGTTAGTTAAGGGACCGCGATACGACTAGTCTCGATCGAAATATCTCGAATTCTCGTACAGACGTCTACGCAGTCGGTGTTATGTAACCTTTATGAAAATATCCTCAAAAAGTTTAAACATCACATCGGCCCTCCTAACGAAGAGTGCAATAAGTTGGGTTTTTGGGCAAATTGAGTTAAGACCTTTGTATTTTTTATTGTAAGACAAAATGTATAAATGGATTTTGAAAAGGTAGAGGGCAGTCATTATTTAAGTACCCACCGAATTTTTTTGGTACTTCGCTAAATAATAAAATATCGACTGCGTAGACTTGTATGTTTGGACAGGCAATTGACATTATAAACGAGCTTGAGCCCAAATAAATTTATCGACACTTAAAAGTGAAAACTCGTGTTATAGAAGTAATTTTCTGTTTTTGCTCAAAACAAACTACAATTTTTAAATATTAGTTATATTTGCACATATCAATATAAAGTTATATAAAATATTATGTTAGAGGAAGCTCGAGTATAATGTCAAGTGTTTAGCAACAATAGACAATATTGCGTAAGCCAAAGCAAACGAAAGTATTATGTATGCTGTGGTACGACACGATTCCATTATAGCATCCCTCGGCACAAATTATTATAGATACGTATCCCACTTAGTACCCGTTACAATCTACACTCATGTGACCAAAGATTTGTTTTATTTTAGTAAGTGCTAGTTGTATTTTGACTATAAATTTTAGCGTTTTACCTATTATTAAGTAATAACACAAATTAGGACGTAATTGAAACATTTATTGCTGTAATTTCACAATTAAATTTTCTGACATGATCACACTATCCACCATTTTGTCTAGTCACAAATTGAGTATCACACACGTGCCATACAAACGCTCTCTATATTGATAAAGTAATAGACGAACACGTTCTAAAGTTGATATAAATAAAATATTTTCTAAAATGCGGTTGTTTTATTTAACTTTTATTGGTGCTTGAGATCGCAGCGGCAGCTGTCAGTCCTGCATGGGACCACGCTTATCGGAGGCAACTGAAATTCAGCCTGTGGAATAATTGTTAAACAGGTTTTAAGTATCAGTGAAACTGTTAGTAAACCGCCTTACCAACTTCATTGTGATAAAAATATTTGATATATAATAATATCAGACTTAACGCAATTTTTTCGCACTTGGCCCGCTTGGATAACTAAAACCGATACATCCTTTACGGGTAGTCTTGTCTCGGTTGGGGTGTATAAGAGTTGATGATGAAAATTTGTATAACCGGGACTAAAACGATAATAAGGACATAATGTAATATGAAATGTTTTTGATACGTTTAAATCAAAAATGAAATTGGAAATAGTAAAGTCTAAAAGCTCTAGGTACTTCAAATAAGAAAAATATACCTTTAACTAAAATACCTGAGTAATTTCTTCCGGCTGCTATCTGAGGATGGTGGCCGTTAACACTCACCAGTGCGCCAGTATGATGCTCTAAAACCCAGATGGTGGACTCGAAACTGAGTCGTCTAGGTAGGTGCCACCGCAGTGCCAGTTATCGTCCCGTAAAAGGAGTGTAATACACTTCTGTGTTTCGGGATGAGGGAACTGTAGCTAGGGAAATTACCGGGTATAAGAGACCGAACATCTCGCACCTTTCATACTATAGGGTCACATCTCAAAAATTTGCGTTTTTGAGTTTTACTTATAATCGGACCCAAAATCAACACATCTACATGACACTCTTGATAGAAAGAGTCAGAACGTGCAATGAAGCCGCGAAAACTTAGTTTATGCCTTTTTTATATTTCCGAGTAAAGTGTGTCGTTTTAATAATGCTGGGATATACTTAATATGCGATAAGTGATTCATAACTCACGGACATACTCTTATAATATTCTATTATTTGGCAATTAATGTTTTAATTTATTTATGACTCATTTTGTGAGAACAGAAGCGCTCAAGAATCTTCAAACGCGATTTCCCAACAATCATGTTTTTCGAATTGTGCCCCTATAATATGAAAGGTGCGATCTGTCGTCTGGGGTGATGGGCGCAGTGCAGTGTTGACGGAAAATAAGGGCTATCTACTGTCGTTAATTTTCTTCAACACTGCATCTTTCATGGTCAGGCAAGGGAGCGTTCAAGTATTACGTAACGCAATTTTGAAGATTTTTGACCCCCCTCCCCCACTGTAACGCTCCGTAACGTTTTCTGTACCCCCCCACCCCTCTCTAAAGGTTACGTAACACTCAAGTCATCATTTTTACCCTGAAGTCGCAAAAAGTTGTTATAGTTTTATCCTTCGTATAGTTTTAATTGCCTTATAATAAAACAAGAGATTTTTAATTCGCAACACCTGCGTATTTTGTTTATTTTTTTATAAATTTTTGGCTTTACAAAACACAATTGTTTTTCTCCTTCATTCTCCTAAGTATTTTAGCTTTTTTACTAATAAATTCTTCAAATAAAAAACATATTTATTTTAACCTTTTATTTATTAATTTATTTTAACAATCGAGAGATTCCCCGTAAAACGTAAACGAAAAGGGTTGCCAATTTGGGAGTTTTATTTCCCTATTTTTTTATATAAAAAAAGAAATAATGTTACGTAACGTGTTGTAAGAAGGACCCCCTCCCGCCCGTGTAACGCATCGTAACGTTTTACGAGACCCCCCCGCCCCCCCAAATTGCGTTACGTAATACTTGAACGCTCCCCAGGTCACTTACCATCAGGTGAGCGCACTGACCTTTCCCTTCCCTAATAAAATAAAATACCTGAGCGTTCCTTCGCTGCAGCCCGTTGGCTGGCGCCGCGCGCTTGTAGTCCTCAGCTAGCGGAGCGTCTGATGACTTCGGCTGGGATAGTCCCGACTACAGGGAAGAAACACTATAGTTCACACTGTAGTATCAACTATCATATAGATATCTGACGACCCATTTGGTGTTGCGGTTGAGAGGTCGGCCGCAACACTAAGGGTTCCGGGTTCGATCCCGGGCAGTACAAACATTTGTGTGCATGAACATGTTGTTTGTAATGGTCTGGGTGTTTTCTATGTATAATATGTATGTATTTACAAAAAAAATGTATACATGTATGTTTATCCGTTGTTTAGTACCCATAATACAGGCTTAATACTTGGGGCTAGATGGCGCTGTGTGATTGTCAGTAGATATTTATTTATTTATTTATATAGATAGGTACTTTTCTCTAAAGTACATAGACAAGACTACAGTCAGAACCAACCCTAAACCATATTTTCTTCATTTGAACAAGTTTGTTAGTTGCAATCGCGCCATTAACATTCATCCAGACATCTGCGCTTTCAATAGTAGCGAAACTATAATGATATGATACAGTTGATGTTTTTATCGTCAGTCAAGTCATTTTTTCGCTCGGCATCAAGTTACAAAATACTTTAATAAAAACTGATTAACAATTATGTAATAAATTATCTTTTCGAAAAGTAAATTCCACATTGTACATTCTACACATCGAAGAATATTATGTTCATAAAACCATCTTTGTAACTTCAACTTGGCAGAGAGAACTTTTTAATAAAATATTATTATTTTCACCTGCTGCAGTCCATCACGCCTGCTGCCTCCAGTAGTATCACGTTCATCGTTGTCGTCAGGCCTGTCGGCTTGTGGGGGCGCAGGCTCTATATACTCGGGGTCGGGGCGCGACAGGTCGCGGGGTGCGTACTCCCCGAAATGCTCCTTTAGTGACGCAGGCAACTCCGGCATCGGGTACAGTCGGTACATCTTGCAGTAACGCTGACAAAAAAAAACCATTATCATCAGCCTTTAACACCCAGTTAACCACGTTGACAATTCGATAAATAAATAAAATTAATGTGAGTGGTGTGTGGTTATGGTTACAGTCCATATTCGTGTAATAGGCGTGTGTCGGGCAGATTTTCTCCTCAAACATATTATTATATGCTAGGTTTCCTAGCCCTCCCCACAACTCCCTAAGCGGAGATTCGAGTCCCGCTCTAGGACTTGGGCTCGTGTAAATTCTGTTCTCACCACTTTCTCGGTGAAGTTGTTAAGGCCATCTGTCTGCGGCCAACAGCAGTACCTAGTCATTTTGGATAAACAAAGGTGGTGGGTGGTTACGTCAATAGCCCTGAGTATGGGTCTGTCGGGGCGCGCGTGCGCCCTGGCCTCCCGCAGCAGCGCGGCGGCGTGCGCCAGCAGGCGGCCGTGGGCGGCGCGCGCGCGGCGCTCGGCCTGCTCGCCGTAGAAGTGCCGAGTCTCGGCGCGCTCGACGGACTCGCGCTCTTCGCGTTCTTTCTGTGGGATTGCAAGTAGACTTGTTCAGGGTAGTGATTGCGGGCGAAGCTGACGAGGAATCCTTATTATTATATAATAAATCCCATTATAACAGTAATACTATTTTAGGAGCGTCGGTCGCTCAACGATATGGACTATTGCCTTTCCAAATCCTGTCACGTAACAATGTGTTCTAAATTTTCCAAATTAAATGTACGTTATTCGACGCTCGTACAGTGAAGGAAAACATCGTGATGAAACCTGCGCATGCCTGCGAAGAGATTCAAAGGTTGTGCGTGAGGTCGCACCAATCCGCACTTGGCCCGCGTGGACGACTAAGGCCTAATCACCCTATACGGGTAGGCTCGTGCCCCTCGGTGGGGACGGTTAATGAGATGATGATGACTATTTTAAAATAAAACAAGTATTGCGCACCACAGTTCTATCGTTAAAAATTGAGAGATCCATGCAATACCATGTCGGTTATTAGGTAATTTATTAAGTCCCTACATGAGTGATCTTCTATCTTACATAAATAATGTTCCTTTTTGTAGGACCTTCTTTATTTTTCATGTAGATAGCCTATTTATTGTCCGATATCTTTAGCTCCTACTTGTTTTGACTACCACACAGCATAAACACTCACCCATAATTTCAGGATTTCTTCTCTGTACTCCTTGATCTTACGTTCCTTTTCTTTGCGTTGATTTTCCATGAATTCTTCATAGACCTCTGCATTCTTGAATCTACAACATCGATTGGTTCAGTTGTAGATACCTTCTATATAGGCACTACAGCACTAATCAAAATTGGAATAATTTTTATCTGTAGTATAGTAATTATTCATATGTAACTTCAGTAGATTCGGATAAATCCTATCAAGGTCCGGTTCTTATCATGCGTGTGTGTGTGTGAGTGCGTGAGTGTGAAGCTAGAGGAGCAGTTGTTCAGCCACAAGTCGCTTGATTTTAGACTAGTTCGATCGATTTTAGGCTGGAGGCTATTTGCGCTCGCTTCAAACTATTGCTGCAATTTTATTTACGACTAGATGAAAGGATCTCATCAAGTCCAACAAAAGAAAGAGTATAAATGAGTGTTCACACTCCGCCAAGAATAGAGATTTATGGCGACACATCACGAGAGCGACCATGCCACAAACAGACCGAGACATAACCACAGCGACTCTGAAAAGAGTGTACGACTAAGAAGAAAAAGTATAAGCAACCTGTTCATGATCTCCCACTGGCGTGTGGTGTTGAACTCGTGTAACCGCTGCGCCTCGTCCCGCAGGAACTGTTCGCGCGCCGCGACGCGCTCGCGCTTGGTCTGCTCGCGCTTGCTCGCTTCCGCCACACGACGAGCTTCCGCGCTGCAAACCAATTTTAGAGTTACTTATTTTGTTACTAGCAGATACTCGTAAGCTGATGGTCAGAATAAATAAATGGATATAACTATCCCCGCAAACAATATTATGTTTGTTTATTATGCATGGTTTTTGTTTGTTTGTTTTGACCGCCTCCGTGGTCTAGGTGGTAGTTTCGAATTTCGCGAGGAACCATCACTTTGTGCGCTTTTGCCTAGTTTTGACATTGCAGGCTGAATCACCTGATTAACGGGAAATAAAGATGACTCCGTGATTGGGAGGGCATGTTAAGCCGTCGGTCCCGGCTACAATCTAAGGATAATTTAGTCGTTAACACCCACTAACGCGCATTGGGCCAACGTAATGTATTACAGCCTTTGATAAACAATGAACTACCTAAGATGTTTAATCACGAAGAAACCTCGACCAAAAAATGTCCGAGCCGCCCTACACACACCTACTTATTTCATAAAACAGACAGTAGGTACCTTAATATGCCACTACATTTAATACATATATTTAATCACAAGTTGAGGACAGTTTTCGCATGGTAGATATGAAAATCTTTTAAACACACAATCTTACATGGCTTCTTTCTCCGCAATTGCCTTCTGGAGTATGGCGTTCTCTTTTTCTTCACGCACCGCGTCCCCAGACTCCAGTTTCTGACTGATTTTCTCCAGCACGCGTTGCTTTTCTTGTTTGAGCTAATAAGATAGAAGAATACACGTTTTCCAAAATATAAAAAAATTTAAACATTAAGTACTTAGTTGGTTTTTAAAAACATTCTCATAATGCACACGAATCAGATACCTATCTGATTCGTGTGCATTAATTAGACACAGCACTTCTTACCTACAGCAGTAGGTAACAAGTTAAAAACATGTTATCCTTACGGCTTCTCCAGAAAACGTAGGACGTTTTGTGTGGGAGAGCCAGGGCCGGATCTAGGGGGGGCAGACGGGGCACGTGCCCCGGGCGGCACGGTCAGGGGGCGGCAAACCGACTAATGGACCACTCATCATTTACCTTACTTGCCCGCGGAATAAATAATAGTACAAGTGCATGGCCATAGAAATACGACTGATAACCGGAGCGCGGAGTAAGGCATGTTACTGAACCATTACATTTTTTTGCATAGTTCTAAATAGGCGCCCGCAGATCACGGTCAGCAGGCGGGTGCAGCTGCGATCTGAGGAATGACGCTGTATACGAAAACTCTCTCGTCGATCTCTATACAGGGCAGCAGTGTATTATTTCAAAATGCTTAGCTGCTTTAAAGCTATATCATTTTCATGATGGACAGCTACAATTGAAAAAAATAAAAATAAACAATTAAGCTCCTTTTACTTGCATCAAGCGACCACGTTTTTTAAGAAAATATACAAAATAAATTGGAAATAAAACGCCTTTTTCATCCAGTGTGACTTCGAAAAAGCTGAGGCGAGTAGTCTTATTTCATTATAGAACTTAATTGATTAATATCAATACCAATAATTGATAAATTGTAACTTTTTAATGACATTGCTTTTTTGCCGAGGTTAGGATGGTTATGAAACAGCTTAAGCGTTATTAGACCCCCGCTACGACGGATATACCGCAGAGCTTTTGAAAGTAGGGGGCACGCCAGTGCTTAAGACCCTTCAGAAGCTTTTTAATTCCGGAATCGGTGATGGTGCGACACCAAAGGTGAGGAGCAATGGCGTGGTGGTGTTCTTCTTCAAGAAAGGTGATTAAACCTTTTCCCTCTCTATTCAACCTATCGCAGTCCACTGTTGGACATTGGTCTCATTTTGCGCCAGATATTCCGGTCCTCCGTTTTTCTCATCCAGACTCCACCAGCGACTTTTCGCAAGTTGTCGGTCCATCGGGCCGGAGGGCGTCCTACGTTACGCTTGCCAAGACGCGGTCTCCGCTCCAGAACTCGTCTGCTCCAACGGCCATCGGTTCTGCGACATCATTACCCACTGCCACTTCAGTTCGCTAATCTGGCGAACTATGCCGGTAATTTTAGTTCTTTTGCGTAAACATCATTTCTGATTTTATGTATAAGAGTCTCCCAACATAGCACGCTCCATCGCTCGTTGAGTAACTTTGAATTTCTGAACCAATCCGCAGTCAGTGTCCATGTCTCATCTGCGTATGTTGGTATGGGTAGGACGTATTTCTCAAAGACTTTTGTCCTTAAGCGTTGCGGAATCGTCGACGTGAAGATCTGATGTAACTTGCCTGATGCCGCCCAGCCCAAATGAATCCTCCTACTAGCTTCCCTTCCGAAATTGTGCCGGTCAAGTTTTAGCCCAAGTAAACTTATTCTTGGACAATCTGGAGAAGGACGCCACCGACGCTTATCAGAAACGCTACCGGTCTATAATTCTTCAAGAGAGCTTTATCACCCTTCTTAAAGAACGCTTGTGGACCACGCTTCCAGTGTAGTTCCCAGGTAGATGACGGCATTAAAAGAGCTCACCTAATGTCCTAAGGATGGGTTGTCCACCGGTGTTTAGGAGTTCTGTCGTAATACCGTCATCCCACGGGGCCCTTTCATTTCTCAGTTGCTTCAGTGCTGCACTAATTTCGCTAACGTCAACATCCGGCATATCCTACGTACAATGGTGCCTTAGTAGGGCACGTAGATCTTCGCTGTCTTCGGTCTGTACTGATGAGCGCTCGACAAATCCATAGAATTTCTCAACCTCTTCCAGGATCTGTTGGCGTAATGTGAGTAGTTGGCCATCTGCTATATTAAGCTTCACCAGAATGCTCCTGCCAAGTGGTTTTTGGAAAACTTTGGGCCCCCTGTTCTCCTTAATAAGGTCCTTAATTAACCTTGTATTGAAATAGTAGAATTCTCTGCGAACGAGTTTTCGTATCCGCTTGGAGAGAGCCTAATATTCCGGGTATGATAAGTTAAAGTCAAAATTCATTTATTTAAATTAGGCTTACAAAAAGCACTTATGAACGACAAAAATATACAAAAATTACATTACAAAAAAACAAATTTATTTCTTTGAACTGTTCTTTAAGAGAGTCACGTGGTCTAAGGTTGTAGATAAAAGCTCTTTTTGTAGCACAAATATTGTATCAATGTCGGCAGCCGTACCCCACAACGGTAGACCATACGACATTACATTATAAAAATGACTAAAATAAACTAATCTTGCCGTTTTTACATCTGTTACGAGTTATCTTAGATATTAAAAGCTTATTGAAGAATTAACGACCCATTACGATATTGTGCCACATCTTCAAGTTATTCTCCAGAGTCATTATGATCCGTCTCGCGCATATGTTTGACGATTTCCAGCCCTCCGAACAAGCCGGGTTCCTCAAAGGCTTCAGCACCATAGACTACATATTACATACGCTGTGGCAGGTTATACAGAAGAGCGGAGAGTATAACTGACCATTATGTTTGGCGTTTGTGGACTATGAGAAAGCCTTCGATTCGATCGAGACTTGGGCTGTGTTTCATTCCCTCCAACGGTGCCTGACTTGACTACTGCTATATCGAATTGTTGAGATGTTTGTACGAGAGCGCTACTATGTCAGGCCGAGTACATGAAGAGCTTACCATTGGCTTATCATTGGCACCGAGGAGTAAGACAAGGAGATGTAATATCTCTGAAACTGATCACAGCTGCGTAAAAAGTTGCAGCTTTGTCCAAATGTCAATCAATTTGAGGACCTATTATATAAATTAGTGAAATAATATAGGATGATAAAGGTAAAAATAAATAAAAGAGGGCGGGGGCGGCATTTCTAAATTTTTGCCCCACCCAAAAAAAATTGAAGATCCGGCGCTGGGGAGACCATGCTTTATGTGTATTATGGCCACCAACGACCACTTGCCTAATAGTAGTTGATGGCCATGCTTCTTGACCGGAGAGATACCACGGCCTCACCGTTGCAAATCCCCTTTCCCCTTTATATTTTACGGTCACCTATCCAAAGGCCGATCAACCGAACGCACTATTAATTTCATGCTTACGAACGAAACAATAAGCTGGAGTTAAATAAACAACATAATCACGATAATAATATCATAGAAATATCCATTTTTTTCTGGGTTGTTTAAATTTGAATGTGTTTGTCTTCAACACGTTCAGAAGATAAAGATAAAAAGATAAAAAATGGTTTATTTCGCAAACATTTTCCAACAGGAGCCAAACTCACGTCGTTCTCAGTCTGTTTCCGCATAGCGTCGACCCTGGCCCTGGAGCGCAGCAGCACGGCGAGCAGCCGGCCGTCCGTGTGGTCGCGCGCCGCCCGCTCCCGCCCGCGCCGCTCGCACTCGCGCCGCGCCGACTCCATGTCGCGCCAGATGCGCTTCTTCTCGCCCGCTTTCTGTAGCCGATTTAAGTTATCCACGTTCATGAGCGTAGCCACACTGGCCACCCAGGCTCTAACATATTTAAACAATCAGTGCGCTAAGGAAACTGGTTGGCATCTGTGAGAAGTATGCATTGGCTCATGGTCTATATAAGTATAATAGTGCTAAGAGTGAGTTGTTTTTTTTAAAGCTAGGAAATAAAGTTATATAGTCCCTACCGTAAAGCTGAATGGCATGCCTCTTAAACAGGTACACAGTTTTAAGTACCTGGGGCATTGGGTCACTGAGACATTAAATGATGACTTGGATTTGGAACGAGAGCGTAGGGCTCTGTGCGTTAGGGCAAATATGCTTTCTCGACGGTTTGCACGCTGCTCACAGCACGTTAAAATTACTCTTTTCAAAGCATATTGTAACTCCTTATACACGTGCAGCCTGTGGACCAATTATACCCAAAAAGCGTACAGGCTTTGCGCACTCAGTTTAATAATATGCATTCAGGGGTCTGATGGGGTTGCCCCGTCAGTGCAGTGCTCAGGTATGTTAGCAGCTGCTGAGGTCGATAGCCTCGGCTATAGTACGCAAGCGCATTGCAATCCCTAATGCAACGGGTGCGGGGCGGCACCAACAGCCTCCTGAAGACGGTCGCGGCGAGACTGGACGTGGACAGTGATATTATGAAACACTGGACTCAGTTTCAGCTCGCCAAAGACACAAAGGTCAACTATCGCGCCTATTTGTACTAACATAGTTTTTAAGTTTAATTATTGTTACTAACACTATGGATACATTTCCGAAATAAACACATTTTATTTTTATTTTATTTTAAACAAACAAAAAGTACCGGGGGAGGGCGGTGGGATAGGTTCACTGTTTGCCCACCCTGAGCCCAAGACTGGCTACGCTCATGTCTACGTTTCATTGCCAGTCATCATACTCGGACGAGTTATGCTTAGTCTCTTGAGGGGTAAGATTAGAAATGATTATATCCATTAGTTTTTTATGGTACAAAGTGTACAAGACGGTCGGGACGGTCACCAGATGGAAAGTGATACGCACAACCATAACATAGAAGCATTTAAAAAGGCCAATAACTGATAGACAATTATTTTTCTCCATCGATGCCGCACTGCGCCCGTCACCCGAGATAACAGATGATTGCGTCTTGGCGAGCGTAGCGATCAGAAAAGCAGAGAACTAATATGTCTGACGCAAAATGGGAGAGACGGATGTTCAGCAATGAACTTTGATAGGTTGAAGAGATAGAGAGACAGGCTCTTCATTATTACATGTCATGAGCCTTGTGGTGGTGCCTACGGTGGCAGCTACACCTTGCGTTCTGAGTTTCTCGTGCATTTCAAACATATTGGTGAAAGGTTTAATGAATATTACATATTATATTCCTCCCGAAGCAGCGACTGGACAATGAAAATCGGCGTGAAACAACGCACGCGTTGTGTTATGTCGAGTGTGTTAAGTTACCGGAGGCCCTAAAACCCCCTTCTTCCTCAATTAAATTTTCTCTCTGATTTTTTAGGTTTCCAACCATAGCTCCTATGAATTAATGAGTAGAGGTACATATCTTTCACCATCAGGTGAAACACTCTTTGCCAAACCATGAAATGAAATAAAAATAAACTAAGTTAGTAGATATAACAAAAACATTCAGCATGTAAGGAACTTACGAATTCCTCTTCGAATTTTTTTAGAGCAGCCATCTGCTCGGCGGCTTGGATATTATCGATTTTCTGCATGTTTAGTTCATCCTCGTATTCCTTTCTATTCCGTTCCGCTACCTCATGAGCTCTGGAAGCAAAATGCTCAAAAGTGATACATCGGATATTATTAAGGAAGCACAAGGTTTTTATACTGACAGTGATCTGCGCTCGCTCGTCAGTGGCTTGGTGGAGATGTGAAGGTCAGCATGCAGTGCTCAACAACGCCTCAACCTTAAGATACTTGCGCGATGCAGTTGAGTTAGAGTTTATTCCTAGCTCTTGGTTGAAGATTTTATTTACAGTCTTCTGCGACAGATGGGCGGCGACTGTGATTGGATCGTTAGAGTCATCAAAACGTTTCTTAAAAACTTGATACTTATTGAAAATTATTTAGTTGACTCTGTTAATGGATACGTGTCGTGATCGCGACAAACCAACACGGATTATTTTTCATTATGTTTTTCGGATGGACTTCTCGCTGTTGGCCGAAGATGAGCTTTACGGGGCAAGTAGCGAGCGCAGCCTAAAAATCTCCTCAGAGTGGACTAGGTCCTCAGCTTAGGGTATTGTAGGGAGGCTAACATATGTTTAGCACATCTAATTAGATTTTTAGGGAGAAAAGAGACCCAGAACATGCCGGTAACGGGAATAGGGACTTCAGCCTTCGAAGGCGGGAACTTGATCCTCTAGTATTTCTTTGTCCGCCGATGGCGATAATGATCGGGTGTTATCTTTATGTAAGAAGGTTTTGGCGAGTACTTTTCCAAAAAGGGAATCTTTAACTCACTGGTCAACGATCTCCTCCTGGTGCTGTTTGTTGGCCTCAAAGCGTCGCTTCCGTTTGAGTGCCATGAGTTCGTGCCACTCACGGGCGCGGCGGATAATGTCGTCGTCGTCGCGCTTCCTCTGTTCCGCCTCCAACTTCTTCTGCTGCTCGCGAAACTTGAGCTGCTCACTGCGCTCTTTCTGGATAACCGTTTCTATGACAGCACTGGAAAATACTCTTAATTAGATTAAAAATACTTTATATTAACTAGACTATATAATATCCCACAGTAGGATCTTTACACACAGCTTGGTTATGAAAAATTTGAACAAACCCGGTAGCTCCAAAGTGAATTAGTGGGTGTTAACGGACACCACCTCAAAATGGTATCACAGCTACCATTATATAATATCAATAGTTTAACGTACCAATATGTAATGGACGGATTTAATTAGGCAAACTAATCTAAGCAGAATGATTTTTCATTCAGCATGTAGTGAACATGCTGAAAAAGAAATCATTACAGATCGGCCTTATTTACCTAAGCAATAATTTAGGCGCGTCTTTATTCTTGAATACGGTGTCCCGGGCGCTATACATTAGCCGCTCTTGTTCCTCTTGCTTCCTCTTGATGTAGCGCTTGTAGAATTTGTTGTTGGTCTGTTCCGCTGCAGCAAGACGTGCGCGCCGCAACTCCTCATTGCGTTTATTAACATTCTAAATGTTGACAGATGTAATGCAATTGATTTTTATTTGGTAACATCAATATGAAGGTGTTAGAAAGATAAATTTATTATAAATATTACCTCCAATGAGTTAGGCCAATCTTTAGTCATTTCACGACTGGTTTTGTCGAGGTATCGAACGTACTCCCGGCGTCGCACCACCTCCGGATCCTCTTTATCTCGATCAGTCCACTTTTCGATGCGTTTCCATTCATCTTTAGCGATTACAAGAGGCATCACTGCGTTAACAAAAAGAATCAACAAAAATCAAGATTCTGTAGTGTTTTCTAGGAATTTACTTTTAAATTATTTGAAATCATTCAGTATTTTTCAAACAAAAATATATTTTGCCTCGTAATTGACAAATCTGCTGTGAGATATTTACGCAGAATTTTGATAATTTAGGCCAGTTTATCTAGAAGAAATATCAAAAAGGTCTTATGAAAATACAAAGTGTGATCCCCAAACAATCTTTACATTTTTGTTGTTATGGTGATATCTTAAATTTGTTATCAGTTTAAGATGTTTATATAATAAAATATACATATTCATGCTTCTAATAAAATATTGATCTGAATATTAAAGCATAATTTATCGTATTTAAATGTGAAAGGAGCGGAAAACAAAAAATATTTCTAATATTAAAGAGAGAGATTCAATCATTCCGGAACGAAACTGTCCACGATCGAAACGTCAGCTGTCACATCGGAAATATTTATGTCAGCCACGTTGGAAGTGCCAACTTGGTGTTTTTATGGTAAATATTAATTTTTCATTAGGAATCCAGGGCATTTTGTCACTAAAAACATATTCCGCATCATTAATTACCTTTTTGTTTACCTCACAGTAAATTTGCTGTAGTAGTTTCGCCTGGGAAATCGTTTCAAAAGTGTGACATAATTCTGTTTGCATTTTTGTTTGCGGTGTTCATCGGTTGCGTTCTGTTGTTATAGTGATAAACTGGCTGCAAGATGATATTGAAGGAGTTAAAGAAGACCGTGAACATGGGCTGGTCGCCGACGGATTGGCGGCCGCCTATGCTGGTTACCGGCTCGGCGGCGCAGCAGGTGGATGCGTCTTTCAGCTCCACATCCCAGTTGGAACTGTATGCCCTCAACCTGGAAGACCCTGGATTGGATCTCGAGCTGAAGTCTAGTATTCAGACACAACACAAGTATGATAGTCATTCCTATTAGAATTCAAAAGCATAATTAAAAACACTACCTATTGCCAAATGAAATGTCCTTTTGAATTATGCATATTACATATATTTATGTATACATTTTGTTGCTATTTAATTATGATATTTCAGTTTTTACATTTAAGCAAAGGTGACATTATATCATTTTGGTCTTTTTCTGGCAATTTAACAAGTAATAGATTGAGCATTAACAAATATAAAATCAATGGAAGGACTTTAGTATCATTACATGTTGTTATTGTTTTTTTTTGAGGTGGGGGGCGAAGAGGGGGGGACACAGGGAACCCCCCTGCAAAAGGGGGGGTTGCGGAAACCCCCTTTATGAGAAAAAAAAATTGAAGGAATAAAATTAGTAACACTTTTAAACCCAAATAGAATGTTGGGTCCCCCTAATTTGGAGAGCAGGCGGCTGAGATACCCCCTCTCCCCTTAAAATAAAGGTCAAAATTAGAATTCATAACAAAAAGTTCGTTTTTATAAAAAAACATTGCTTCTGGCGCTTCGCCAATATGGCGAAAAAATAACCTAACCATACTCGTTTTTCGTAAACTTTAAGATTTTTTTTCTTGAAATCATTAGTTTCCGCAGATTAAAACTTCACTGGATTACATGTTATATCAAGATATATTATCAAAAAAATGAAGCTCCTAGCCTACGGTAATGATACTAAAGACGAGCCAAAATCAATATCTGTTTTAGGTTCCACAAGTTAGCATGGTCTGCAGCAGGCACAATCATTGGAGGCTGTGATGGAGGCTTGCTAGAGTTCTACAATGCTGACAAGTTACTCAATGGTGCTAGTGACTCACTAATTAGTAGCAGCACAAAACATAATGGTAAACTTTATTTTTAAAATTGTACTGTTGCAAAATTTGTTGTGCATTATTTATTCTTTTAACATGAAATATTGCTTTGATCTGTTGAAATCACCACATTTTTTAGAGAGCAATTTGGGTGTATCTTCTAAATAATGGTGGAAAGATATATCAACACAGATCATTTCTTTAAAAGCTGAGAGTTAAGAGTGGCTTTTCTAACAGTGGTGATTGGATACAATACTGTAAAGCAATATGAATTTATAATACTTTGCTGTGATAAATCTCATTAGTCTTTATCAGTTGACCTATTTAGTTAAAAGGCAAGTTAATGAACTTTGAAGTTTTTTTGTATGATATTAATTTTTCAAGACATGTTCATGCACACAAATGTTTGTAATGCCTGGGGATCGAATCTGGAACCCTTGGTGTAGCAGTTGATGACTCAATTGCTACACCAAGTGAGTTGTCATTGTAAACAACCTACTGTGTTACTTTCAGGTCATGTCTCGGCACTGGACATCAATCCGTACCAGAAGAACCTAGTAGCGTCGGGAGCATCAGAGAGTGAGATCTTCATCTGGGACCTGAACAACACAGCACAGCCCATGGCCCCAGGCAACCGGAGCCAGCCGCACGACAATGTGCAGGCGTTGGCGTGGAACCAACAGGTCCAACACATTTTAGGGTCGACATTTGCTAATAGATGCGTTGTATGGGACTTGAGAAAGAATGAACCCATTATGAAATTGAGGTTAGTACAAACAATAATTTCTATTGAAAATATGTATTTATAACATTTTATATATAAGTATTTATTTACTAAATTAGTTTGTAATGTTGTTAATAATGTTTCATATTTGTAATACGCTAAAAGCTATTGAAGTCACTTCAAATGTTTTAAAGTATTTATTTAAATTGTGTTGTATACATTTAGTTTTGTGTGCACTAAAATTTTAATTTATATTGCCTCTTAATCAAATGATTAATGTACTATGCTTAATACTTATAGAAATTGTACCCAATAGTTACATTGAATGCTAAGAATGTAGAAACAATGAAATTTTTACTTGGGACACCTAAAAGTGTCATTGTCTTTGAAAAGTCTAAAACAAAAGATGGAACTAATCAATCATGGGTTAAATTTATTTTAAACAATTTGTATTTTTTTTCTTGGTTTTTTCAATGCAATATTAGTAATTGCTTTGAGAGTGGTGGACAGATTGACTTTTGTCAATAAATAAATAAATAAAATAATTTTTGTCAATAAATAGATTTAATTGCTTAACGTCTTACGTGTCCAATATTTTAGGGTACTTTTGGGCCTTTCTCGTTATTGCAATGCATTAGAAATGTTTGTTGAGGCAAGAACTGACAGTTTCTTTGCAGTTCTAAGAAAAAAAGACAGCATCGTTGTTAGACAGACTGCGAGGGAGCCCCAACAGTATCCTAAAGAGTATAACGGAGACCTACGACTCTCCTATATTGAAACATATCGTGTGTTTGCTGACACTGAGTGACGTATGTGATCGGCAGATGCATAGATGAAATGTTTTGTATGTTATTTTGTTGTGTGTGTTGTAATAAAAATAATATTAATATAATAATTATATGCCTACTAATCAATGGATCAATTTGTACTATTATTATTATTAATAATCCATATTTAATACAAGATTGTAGAATGGAATTTAATATTATGAATTGGTTTGTTAGTGATTCAACGTCGCGCACAAGATGGCGGGCGCTGGCGTGGCATCCGTCCGTAGCAACACAGGTCTGCATTGCTTCGGAGGACGACCTGGCGCCTGTCGTACAACTATGGGACCTGAGGTGAGGAACTGGAACACATTTTCATACAATAAGCCAGAAACTAAGCAGATAGCCAAATTGGAGGGGAAGATACCGTTGTTTTTTGTGGAAAAAAACTTTATTTGTATAAATAATATTAAATGTCGTCATCTAGCTAAGTAGAAACGCCCATATATATTATAGAAATATAAATTATATAACCACTACATTATAATCTGTACCTTGTTTCAGTACTTTGTTTTAGTAAATGAATTGGATAACTTAGGACAGTTAGTATGTAAATCCATTGTTTTTTCTCATTATTATTATTATACGCTTAGCTTGAAACTCGATTACGATAAGTGAATGACCTTTGGCATATTATAAACTAGCTGCCCCTGGCAAACTTTGTTCCGTCTCCGAAGAAAAGTTTTGAAATCGGCGCAATAATTTTTGAGTTTCTTCATTGCAATCTTAGACACAAATGTACAAATCTTTCTTTTTACAAAATAAGTGTAGATTTCGGTGAGTGTGCGAGCATTCCATCCTTACGTGGTCGACATTCCACATATCCGCACAGCACGCTATGATGCCTCGTTCCTAATGCGCACCGCAAAAGAATGAAACTCTTTGCCTACTTATGTGTTCCCCAATCATTACAACCTGGCAGTCTTCAAGGCAAGAGTGAATAGGCTGTTTCTAGGCAGGCATGATCCACCCTCGGCCGCATCATCACTTACCATCAGGTGTAATGGCCGTAAATGACTGCCTATTGATGATAAAAAAGAGATAAAATTTATTCATTCATTTTCATTTCATTCATTTTCAATTATTTTTTATGTTATGAGTGTACAGGACGGTCAGGACGTTCACCTGATGGTATAGTACGATTCACCAAAGAAGACCAAAAATGGCGGCCGTCTGCGCATGTACACTAATGAACAAAATACTTACATAAAAATAATATTTTTATTTTAAGTAACTCATATAATCAAATTCTATTATAAATTTTCAGGATTAAAAGATATCTATGTAGTTAAACATAATTCAGGCTCAAATTTTACTTTGTCACATAGTTTTTTCCATTCTTGTGGAACCATTAGATTAACTTTTTCTTTTATAAAATTAATTACGCTGCTTATATCCCACTTCACGTTTTTGCTACTAACATAACTTTTTACGGAGGCCCAAGCCATTTCTATAGGATTTGAATCCGGATGGTAAGGTGGGAGACGGAGAATATTATGACCATGTTCTATGAAAATTTTATCTATAGAGTATTTCTTTAAGCGTAAAAGGAAATTAATATTTTAATGATAGTGAAACAATATTTTTCTTCATAAAAATAATAATAATAATCATGTAGAAATATAACAAATAATCATGGGATAATATAATCAGCAAAGTACCGGCAAGTATTTCAAAATATAGCTAATGGTTCTGTTTTTCTATTCAAATTAATCCGATATTTTTAATTTATTTTGTCTGTTATAGATTCATTAAAGGTGGATATATTCATTTAATTTTTTCAACAAAGTTGCAAGACGTGCGAAACCTTGTCAACAATCTACCTACAAAATATATTTAAACTCATATATCATCCTTCTCGCCTGGCTTTTCGAAGCAACATACACTAGAGAATTACAATGAATGGCTCAGCAAACAAAAAATAACAATAAATAAAAATGCAACAAAACAGTTTTCCTTCCGACTGTATTCTAGAGTACTGTCAGCGCGCCAAATTCAATATAGACGAATAGCGATAGCGCAACCTTGTCCTCAGAAGCGTGCCGACCAATGGCGTTGCCCCGCTCTTACAATATTACTCCCGCCCCTCTGCCGTACCCCCAATAGGACCTAAAAAATGACTTCTGCGCATAGTCTTCTTTCGTGAATCGTACAATAAGTAATACGCCTGACCATGGCAGAGCGACATTGAGGGAGATCAACAACGGATACAGTTATTATTATCCGTCAATGCCGCACCGCGCCCGACACCAGAGACAACAGATGTTAGGTCTCTTATACCCGGTAATTTCACTAAAAAAATATTTTCAATTCATTCATTTTAATTTCATTTTATTTATATTAACACGCAGACTGGCGGCATCCCCCCTACTGAGTATGGAGGGTCACCACAAGGGCGTGCTGTCGGTGTCGTGGAGCCGCCACGACTGCGACCTGCTGCTGTCCGCCGGGAAGGACGGACGCATCCTGTGTTGGAACCCTAATAATACACAACCGGTATGCATATGCTATAATTCAATCGTTCATTTCAGGCAGTCGACCTAATGTAAAGTTGGTAATAATTTTCTAATATAAGACTATTCTATATTTGACGACCCATTTGGTGCGGTTACGGCGTTACGGCGTCGACTGTTAAACTAAGGGTTCCGGGTTCGATCCCTGGGCAGTACAAATATTTGTGTGCATGAACATGTCTGTTTGTAATGGTCTGGATGTTTTTTGTGTATAATGTGTATGTATTTATAAGAAAAAATGTATATAAGTATGTTTATCAGTTGTTTAGTACCCATAATACAGGCTTCACGCTTAACTTGAGGCTAGATTGCGCTGTGTAAATGTCAGTGGATATTTATTATTTATTTATATTTATTATAAGTAAATACTCGGAAACGCATATAGACGAAAGTCTTTGAGGAATGCGTCCTACCCGTACTAACATACCGCATATGTTAGTAAGATATGAACACTGTCTGCGGGATTAGTTCATAAATGTAATGTGTTCGAATCCCATGGGGAAATGTTACTTTGTATGATTTTTCATAGTTTGGTTAGGATATTGCAGGCCCAATCACCTGATCCGAAAATTTATTTAACAAAAATACAGTTTCAAACTAAAAAAGCTAAAATTAAATTTTCTGCTAGGTAATTTTGAAGTCAGTGCCAAGTTCCAAAAAACTTGGACACAAATGTTCTGCACTGCCCCGGTATCAAACTGGGAACCCCTGGTGTAAAAGCCCACGTCTACTTAAAGCATAATTATGTATATGTCGCGGCCATCTGGTTAAATTGGATACCTAGGCCGTTCGTTAAACGCCGGCATCCAACTGTATGCCTATATCGATATTGTTTGAACTCAAATCACTCAACGTTTAACAACTTGGCGTATTGAAAGTTAGGCCTTTGGAAATGGCTGATCAAGCCTCAGCCAAGTGATTCAAATTTAGTTCTGTTTTTCGCAACTGCCGCGCCAGTGAATGCTATAGTTTGGTTATCTCTTGCTTCTGTGCAATTATAAATAAAATGAAAGCGTTATGTAATCAAAATAATAATTAAACATGAAAGTGCCAAACAAAAGTAACGAAATACGTAGGTAATAAATAATAAATAAATAAATATCGACTGACATTCACACAGCGCCATCTAGTCCCAAGTTAAGCATTAAGCCTGTATTATGGGTACTAAACAACGGATAAACATACATACATATTTTTTTTGTAAATACATACATATTATACATAGAAAACACCCAGACACACAAATGTTTGTACTGCCCGGGGATCGAACCCGGAACCCTTGGTGTTGCGGCCGACCTCTCAACCGCAACACCAAATGGGTCGTCAAAATGGGTAGGTCTCCCCTATTTTGCGCCAGATATCCCGCAAGTCGTCGGTCCATCGTCCTGTTGTGTGTCAAATAATTATTTCTGTGGTTCTTACTATATGTGTGTTGTGGCGATGTCATACACAAACGCATTGTCTCAGGTGATCGGCAGAACTGAGGAGCAAGTGGGCGCGCTTTCATATTTATACGACACAATTTCTTACGAGGGGTACTTTAGATATTAGTACACCCTCATCTTATTTCACTTTTGTGTTGAGTGAAATAGCAATATGTTTTTACTCTCTCGGAATGATTCTAAACTTTTGTATATAAGTAAGTAAGGTTTCGAAAATAAATTAATCACTCTTTGGAATTGCCTTTCAATAACATCGCCTCAACATTCATCCCTCAACAGTGGTGACCCCGACGTGATTGAAAAAATGACAGATAAGGAAGAGAGTGGAAGTCCGTACCCACTTGGTACACCAGTCTCCACACCTACTGGCGCAGCACCCAATCCACCATCACATGCTACTGTCATACCCATTTCGCAAGAGCCTAACGAGATATCTGGAGTATCCGTAGCTCTCCGGATACCACCCCTATGGCGAGACAAATTGCGTGGATGGTTCGCCCACTTCGAAGCCATCATGTCCACACAAAAGAAAGGCGATACAGCAATGTATGAGCTTGTGTTGGGCCAGCTAGAAAGACAAGATATCGACGAGATATACGACATATTACTGCGACCACCAACTACAAATAAGTACAAAGCGATCAAGCAAAGATTACTCGAAGTTTATGAAGATTCGGAGCAGAAAAACGTACAACGCGTCATAGCGGGCATGGAACTCGGTGACCTGAAACCATCGCAGCTTCTAAGGCGAATGCAAAACTTATCTGGCGACCACTTATCAAGCACGACATTACGCGGAATGTGGCTTAACCAACTTCCAGCAAGCATAAGCTCCGTACTAGCCATCAGCGAAAATTCTAGCCTACACGAAGTCGCACTAATGGCCGATAAAATGATGGATCAACACTCACAACGCGAGATATCAGCTGTGCATCAACAAAAGCCACCTGAAGCATACGCAATTGAGCATACCAATCAGCCAGCTACTTCTAATTACAGCGCACTAGAAGATAAAATCGAGAAATTGACAGCAGCTGTGACGCAACTTGTCACTCACAACCGCTTTGGGCGCTCGCCGCATAACAACTGGGAGCTCGGGCACACGGGCCGTAGTAGATATACGAGCACGACGCGATCGCAGAGCCGCGGCCGCCACTCACACCGTAGTCTAACTCCTAGAAAAAATTCACCCTACTGTTATTTTCACCGCAAGTTTGGACAAGACGCCCGAAAATGTGCAGAACCATGTGCATATAGCAAGAAAAATCAGTCGGAAAACTAGTACCAGTGTTGGCTGAGACGGGTACCGGCGCTTGGGATAAATCACACCGTCTATTTATCAATGACAAGAATACTAACTTAATGTTCCTTATTGACACCGGAGCGAATATTTCAGTTATCCCGAGAAAGGGCACGAAGATGAAACCTACAAAGTTCACTTTATTCGCCGCTAACAACACGATGATCCCTACATATGGCGAAAAAATGCTTAAGTTGGACCTGAATTTACGGCGATCATTTTGCTGGAAGTTTATAATAGCTGCAGTCTCAAAACCCATCATCGGTGCAGATTTTTTGAAATATCACAAACTACTTGTGGATATTGATGGAAGGAAACTGATCGATAAAGTCACGAATTTATCAGCGAAGGCATCGATTGCATACTACCCAGAGCCAACGATTCGAAGTATCGATTCAAATCTGAAGTATCATAACATACTTGCCGAATTCCCCGACATTACACGTTTATCTTCAATGAAAGAAACGCCAAAACATAGCATTGAGCATCACATAGAAACTACTGGACCACCATTATACTGTAAAGCAAGACCAATCCCACCTCATCGTTACGCAGCAGTCAAGCATGAATTTCAAGTTATGATGGAGCAGGGCCTATGCAGACCTAGTAAAAGCCCATGGGCCAGCCCATTGCACGTAGTAGCAAAGAAAAATGGGGATATTCGCATTTGTGGAGATTACAGAAGGCTGAATTCAGTTACCATACCCGACCGATACCCCGTACCAAGGCTCAAGGACTTCACCTACCAAATTAGCGGGAAGAAAATATTCTCCACAATCGACCTAAATAGAGCTTACCAACAATTGCCAGTACTAAGCGAGCACATTGCGAAGACAGCAATAATAACACCATTTGGGCTATTCGAATTTCCGAGGATGTGCCCAGGATTGAAGAATGCTGGTCAAACCTTCCAAAGGTTCATTCATCAAGTGCTACGGGGGCTAGACTACGCATATTCTTATATTGATGACGTCATTATTGCCTCAGACGATGAAGAACAACATATTCTCCATTTACGAAGCGTCCTTAGCAAACTGAACGAATATGGCATCACAATAAATCCTTCAAAATGCGTACTGGGCATGAAAGAAGTCAAGTTTTTGGGCTACACTGTGTCTGAATATGGAATCAAACCGCCAGAAGAAAAAGTACAGGCCATATCATCATTCCCACGGCCCACGACAATTGAAGAACTGCGAAGATTCCTCGGCACTATCAACTTCTATCGCGATGCCATCCCACGTGCCGCTTTCATACAAGAGCCACTAAATGCCTACCTACATAACAGCAAACGCAAAGATAAAACAAAGATCGTTTGGACAACGAAAGCCACAGAAGCATTCGAGGCATGTAAAAAGAGTCTTCAAAATGCTGTTTTGCTCGCACATCCCGCACCTGATACGCCTTTGGCGTTAATGTGTGATGCATCCAACACATGTGCAGGAGCCGTATTGCAACAGTACAGAAACAACAAGTGGCAGCCGCTGGGATTTTTCTCTAAGAAATTATCTGACACGCAGCTGAAATATTCAACGTATGACCGTGAATTATTGGCTATCTACATGGCAGTAAAACATTTTAGAAAAATGTTCGAAGGCAGTCAGCTTATTATTTTTACTGACCATAAACCAATCACGTTTGCACTTAACAAGAAGCAGTCTGATTCAGAGATACCACGCCGTACCCGCCAGCTACTATTCATAAGCGAATTCACGAACGATATACGTCACATAAGTGGCAAAGATAACATCGTCGCAGACTCCCTGTCACGCATCGAAACAATAAGCTGCCCGAGTACTATCGACTATACCCAACTGGCATTGGCACAAGAAACAGACGAATCATTACCAACATTGAAAATGCAGCACAACCTAAACATTAAGAAAGTCGAAATACCTAATACAAACTGCAAAATATATTGTGAAACATCGACCCAAAATATAAGGCCATACCTACCTGAAGACTTTCGACGTATAGCATTCAACGCCGTACATAACCTAAGTCATCCCGGAATACGCACAACACGAAAATTAATGCAAGAAAAATTTTTTTGGCCGTCAATGAATGCAGATGTCAGCAAGTGGGCAAGAACGTGTGTACTGTGTCAACAATCTAAGATACATCGACACACAAATAGCAGTTACACGCAGTTTCAACCCGCCGATAGATTCCAACACATCCATGTCGACATCGTCGGACCGCTTCCGCCCACGCAGTATGGACATAGATACCTGCTCACCATCATTGACCGGAAAACCCGATGGCCAGAAGCTTACCCACTACATGAAATAAATGCAGAATCCGTAGCTAAGCAACTGTATTCCGGATGGATTGCACGATTTGGCTGCCCTACTACGTTAACTAGCGACCAAGGCCGCCAATTCGAAAGCCAACTATTTGCATCACTGGCCAAGCTGCTCGGCATCAACAAAACTAGGACTACTGCCTACCACCCTCAATGCAACGGAATGGTTGAACGATGGCACCGCACGCTTAAGACGGCACTGACGGCGAACCTTAATAGTACGAAAACGAACTGGTTTGAAGCACTACCTACCGTCCTACTAGGTTTACGAGCAGCTACTAGGAGTGATACAGGAGTAAGCGCGGCACAACTAACCTACGGGAGCCCTATAAGATTGCCAGGAGATTTTTTCATCGATAGCCCGTTGGACCCAAAAGACAACATGGACTACACCTATGTGGATCAACTGCGACGCACTATCAACCAATACAAAGCCACAGAAAAAACACCTTACAACAACAAACCATTCGTACACCACCAATTTCAAAACTGCAACAACGTTTTCCTCCGGGTAGACGTAGAAAAAAAACCCTGCAAACTCCGTACGAAGGTATCCTGTTCTACGACGTGATGACAAAGTTTACCGCATTCAACTGCCCGGCCGGGAAGTAAATGTGTCGATCGACAGACTGAAGCCCGCTTACATAATAAACGACGTAACACCATCACCTGAAGATACCACGAAATTAACTACAAGATACGGCCGCACAGTCAAACCCGTTGTACGCTTCGCTTGAGGGGGAGCTATGTGGCGATGTCATACACAAACGCATTGTCTCAGGTGATCGGCAGAACTGAGGAGCAAGTGGGCGCGCTTTCATATTTATACGACACAATTTCTTACGAGGGGTACTTTAGATATTAGTACACCCTCATCTTATTTCACTTTTGTGTTGAGTGAAATAGCAATATGTTTTTACTCTCTCGGAATGATTCTAAACTTTTGTATATAAGTAAGTAAGGTTTCGAAAATAAATTAATCACTCTTTGGAATTGCCTTTCAATAACATCGCCTCAACATTCATCCCTCAACATGTGTTGTCAGGGCGGTGAGTTGGTGCAAGAGGTATGGTCCCAGCGCGAGTGGGTGTTCGAGGCGAGCTGGAGTCCGGCGGTGGCCGGCGTACTCGCCAGCGCCTCGGCCGGACAACATCTAGCTTTACACTCGTTGCTGGCCGTCGACAGGCCTGAAGTGGTGAGACTATTTTATTACTAGCTGTTCTCAGCGGTATAAACCGAGTTATAATATTCTTAAGTAGTAAAACATTTCCAAAAAGGCGCACAGCACACGAGTCGCGCGGCAATACAATGCTTTTGTATTCCAAAATACTCAATACTCAATCATTTATTGCCAAACCATAATGTACATAGGATGTTACATAAAAAGTGAAACCAGTATTAGGACTAGGAGAGAGGAAACATAATTTTATAAATTTTTATATAGTTGCATTTATTCTAAATAGCCAATACATTTATATTATGATTATCAGTAAAATATTCATTAATATCATAATATGATTTATTAATAAGGTACTGTTTTGTACTTGTTAAATAAAAAGTAGCCTATGTTTTTCTTTATGATATCAGCTACCTGTCAAAGACAGTACCATCCAAATCCATTTCAGAGATAACCCGGAACTGACAGACAGATATTTAAAAAAATATATATATATATATTTTCGTGTATGTACCACATAAGCATGAAGAAAACATGGTAATTTCAATATTATGAACAGACACTCAAAATTGGTAATTTTCATATAGAGATTATTGAAACATTTTTTTTATTATGTATAATTAAAAGTATAATTATCTATGAAAGTGTTATTAAGTAGTTAATTATAATATAATGTAAATAGATGATAAAAAAAAAATGCAGTGTAGGCGTGGAGATTAACACGTCGATGAGTTTTCATCATTTATATAATGTTCGATATTACAATAAGGTTTTATTTTACGACCCATTTGGTGTTGCGGTTGAGAGGTCGGCCGTAACACCAAGGGTCCCGGGTTCGATTGCCGGGCAGTACAAACATTTGTGTGCATGTACATGTCTGTTTGTAATGGTCTGGGTGTTTCTATGTATAATATGTATGTATTACAAAAAAAAAATATATATGTATGTTTATCCGTTGTTTAGTACCCATAATACAGGCTTCACGCTTTACTTGGGGCTAGATGGCGATGTGTGATCAGTAGATATGTATTGTATAGGTGTGTTACAGACGCGTGCGTCGGCCAGTAGTATCCTGGAGGCGTTCGGCGAGTCTGCGGCGCTGCCGGCGCTGGCGCGCGCGGCCGGGCCCGCCCCCGCGCCGCCCGCCCGCGCGCCCGCCTGGCTCAGACGACCCGGCGCCGCCAAGTTTGCCGTGAGTCCCTACTTATAACACCCATGTGCAATGGTCGAAACGTCCAACTACACAGACAATTCCGGGTTCCATCACCGGGCTTTATAAACGTTTGTGTGCATGTATGTTTGTAGTCTGGGTGTTTCTATGTATATGTATGTATTTACAAAAAACTGTATATAAGTACTATCTACCTACTATCGTGTATATTATGTATAATTAAATTGTGTTGTTTATTGTTTAATCTCGTGTGATATTATTTAGATATAATAAATTTATTTTCTTTATTTCTTTCAAGTTTATCCGTTGTTTAGTACGTATATAACAAACTAAATGCTTAGGTGGCACTGTGTGTCGGGTCTTCAAATCATCAGTGTCCGTTAAATAAATAAATAAAATGTACTGATATTCAAACAACGCAATCTAGCCCCAAACTAAGCATAAGCTTGTAATATGAACCTAAAATCTGTTGTCTCGAGGGACGAGCGCAAGCGGCATTGAAGGAGGACAATAACTATTAACCAGTTGTTGGTTTCATTTAATTCCCCTCTGTCATGGTCAGACGTATCACTTACCAACAGGTGAGCGTCCTTACCGTCCTGTACATAAAAAAATATGGGTTCTAAACAACGGATACATTTCTGTGAGATTAACTTGTACCTATACATGATCTCCAATACTTAGACCACGAAGGAAGTATGCCA
The DNA here is from genome assembly GCA_019425675.1 of Leucinodes orbonalis. Classification (NCBI taxonomy): domain Eukaryota; kingdom Metazoa; phylum Arthropoda; class Insecta; order Lepidoptera; family Crambidae; genus Leucinodes; species Leucinodes orbonalis. Next base: position 14,895 of record PQWD01006918.1, on the reverse strand, counting down.
AAGTAATAGTACAAAAATTTTATATATGAAACTAGCAAACCCAGCGAACTCCGTTTCGCCACCAGATGGCTTCGTTTTATGTAACATTTCGTTTGATGATCAAAAGATGCCATCTACTTAAAATATTGGTTTGTAATACATGCTATGTATCAGAGATGGCGCTGTTTGAGAAAAAAAATTTTCCCGCTTTTCTGTTGCAATTATTCCTCAATTTTATTTGCTATAAACCTCACGGAGCCCGAGACCTTTCCAACGAATGCAAAACCGTGGAAATCGGTTCGTGCGTTCATGAGCTATAGCGTCAGGAAGGAAAACCCGACTTATTTTTATATAGTAGAATAAACTATGTACCTTATAATATCACTTACGCCTTGAAAAGGTAAATTTAAAACTAGCAATAACAACTGCTACTTAATAGTATGACTTGTGTACCACTGTTGCATATTGAAGTGAATGAATGAATTTTGAAATATACTATTAATTTTGTCTTTTACAGTTTGGTGGGAAATTGGTGACATTCGGTAAATGCCCTCAAGAAGCGCAACGGCAGGTTTATATTAGTCAGGTGAGTGCACTCACTGTGGTTTTTCTGTAATGGTTATTTGTGATAGGTTTGCCATGTGTTTTATTTCATCCCTATTATTTGTGTCGTCAATACTGACCTATTGTATCAAATGAGTCACTACTTTGCCATTTCCAGTCACATATAAATGTTGATTCTTTTGTGCTTTTGTGCATGTTTTGTCTTTCCTCGTTAAAAGAATGATCCAATGAACTGGAAGACCAGTTCATTGGAAACGTTTGACATCACATATCTTGTTGAATTATTTGCCTTGACATCACATGATATTCCACTGCTGGACTTATTAGCATACGTTTTCAATTTGAATAGTTAATACATGTTAAGAAACTAAGGGTATCTTAATAAATGAGCTTAAGGTTTCTCCATGTGCTGTGGAGAGGTCTATCTTAGATGATTCTGTACGCGATGGGATCCGGAACGAGGATATCCGTAGGAGAACTGGAGTGACCGACATAAGTCATAGGATTGGCAGTTGGAGTGGCAGTGGGCAGGGCACATAGTGCGTAGAACCGATGGCCGATGGCCGATGGTGCGGAAAGGTTCTCGAGTGGCGTCCACGTAACGGGACACGAAGCGTTGGCCGACCTTCAACCAGATGGACGATCAACCTGGTGGGTTACCGCAATATAAAATACTGAAACAATTCAAAAAAGTATTCGTACCTCCACTTACTCACATATTTCAAAAATGCCTAAATAATGGGATTTTTCCTAAGTGTCTCAAAAATCCGTGGTCATCCCTATACACAAATCAGGTAGCAAGAACTAGAGAGAACTATAGACCCATCTCATTGTTGTCATCTATATCCAAAATATTAGAAAAATAATAAATAGCAGGTTAGTTGAATATTTAGAAAATAGTTCAATTTTATCCGACAAACAATTCGGATTTAGGCCCAAAAAGTCAACTAGCGATGCGGTGAAAACGGTAACTAACTTTTTAGCTAAAGAACTGGACCATGGTAAACATACTATCGGGATCTTCCTTGACCTGGCGAAGGCTTTTGACACGGTCTCAACTCCGCTGCTATTGCGCAAGCTAGAAAATTGGGGTATTAGAGGCACCCAATTGAGCATTTTTAGAAGCTATCTTCAGGACCGAAGCCAATGCGTAAGGATTGGAAGCCTAAATAGTGATGAGATATTGAATACATCCTACGGTTTGCCACAGGGAAGTGTCCTTTCTCCGACCCTATTTCTGATTTATATTAATAATTTATGTAATTTAAACTTAGACCAGGGCACGGTTATATCGTATGCTGATGACACTGCCCTACTTTTTTCAGCTGATTCAGAACAAGAGGTATTTGCACTTGCGCAACACGGTTTTAATGCTGTTAATAACTGGCTACGTGAAAATTTACTAACACTTAACGCTGAAAAGACATGTTATGTTAAGTTTGCGATGCGTAAACCCACGATATCTCCGAACGGTCCCACATTACAGGCTCATTATTGCAAAGCCCCCTTAGCTGACACCTGCATGTGTCCTAGTATAAAATAACAAACACAGTTAAATATCTCGGAGTAATATTAGATGATACACTTTCCTTTAAGCCACATATAGCAGCTCTAAATAACAGGCTTCGTAAACTAATATTCGTATTCAAAAAGTTACGATACGTAGCGGACCCTAATACCATCCGGCAGATATATATGGCTTTGTGTCAATCCCTAACATCTTATTGTATCACTTCATGGGGAGGAGTGGGGAAAACTCTGCTTCTATCAATTGAAAGAGCTCAAAGAGTAATCCTCAAAGTATCAACTTTTCGGCCTTACCTTTATCCTACTAACCAGCTTTACGAGTCATGTAAGGTACTAACTGTTCGACAAATATTCATAAGCAACACCGTACTTGCCCAACACTCAGAGCTTATTTACATTAGGGAACTAACAACTAAACGACGGAAAGATATTGTTTGCCTCAGAATTTAAAACAAAACATCCCTATATACGTAAATTTTACACTTTTTTAGGCCCTTTTTTATACAATAGACTGAATGCAGTAATTAGCATATATTCCCAAAATTATCACACTTGTAAAAAGAATCTGAAGCGCATCCTCCAATCAATGTCCTATGAGGATACAGAGAATTATTACTAATAGATAAGTAAACTGTTGTTTTAATATGTAAGTTGTATTTTTTGTTGTTTTGCGTGCTTAAATTTGTATAGAATATTTTACTCTTTACATGTTTTGGTATTTAATTGTTTGGGTATGATAAAACCATGAAAATGTTAGGTAACTATTAACTATTTGGTATGAATTGCGAGTTATGAAATTGTTATTTTACCATGTAAGTGATTATTGTAATTTACCAATAAGTCGCCTGAAAAACAGGTTTACCTAGTTCAGGCAAATGTGAATTATGTCGACCTATTTTAAATTTGAGCTTGTCATGTACATTTATTGGTTTTAAATGAAATAAATAATATTTTGAATTTGAATTTGAATCTCTTAAAACAGTATTGTTATAATTATACGTCAGCATTTTTGTACAGAAAAGACGAAGTAATATTATTGTAACACTGATTTTAGCGTGGCGGTAACCCCCTGGTTAAGGTAACTGTTAGAGATCGGTCCGCGTGGAAGTCTTTAGTGGAGGCCTTCGATCAACAGTGGACGTTTAGGCTGTAATGATGATGTTAAGAAATTGGACTATTATGTTTCTCGTACCGGTTGTTATTTGCATGGTGTCCGTGTCACAGTAGTGAGCGAGCCAGAGCTGTGTGGAACGCGCCAGCCAGCTGGAAGCGGTACTCAATTCTACGCTCAGCCAAGACCCGAAGCGAATGAGAAGTTGGCAGAGTAAGTTTTGCGATAACATTTTGTCATGTTCAAAGACATTTTTTTACTAATTATTATTATAATATTATTATATTACTATAATATTATTTTGACGACCAATGGTCGTCCCAATCAACTATTAATGTTTCTTCTGTGGTCTGCTTCAAGGCAGTCTAAGGCCCGTATCCTAGAACGAGACTCAACGTTGATCTTACTTAAATTGTGTTAGAAAGGGATGGCGATATTTTATAGTATAAAGCGCTAAATCAATTGCAATGGTCTGGGTGTTTCTATGTATAATATGTATAAATACTAATATTATAAAGTGAAAGTATCTCTGTCTGTCCGTCTGTCTGTTTGTTGCGCTTTCACGCCTAAACGCCTTAACGGATTTTATTAAACTTGTATATTGATAGCAGGTTACCTAGAATAGGTTTTAGGCTACTTTTTGTCCCGTTTTCCCCCCCACTTCCCTAAAATGGGGGTTGGAAGTTGTATGGAACATTCCGCAATTTGTAGTACGACGCTAAATTTGGTATGCAGACTGTTTGTCAGAAACCAAAAACAATGACATATTTTTTTTTCTTAAAATCCACCCCCATACCCTTCAAATAGGGAAGGAAGTATCATATCCGAGAAGAAAATGAATAAGAATCAGTGTTGCAGTATTAAAATCATTCTGTTTACATTACCAGGAAAGTGGAGCCATGTTATCCCGAATTTAACGCGAGCGAAGCCGGGCAATAGCTAGTAAAAGATAAATTGTAAATTCAATTTGTGAATACTGTAACGAGAACACCTGNTAAAACACTATTATTAAAAAGCCTTTATCTTGCGCAGAAAGCGCGTTTGGAGTCATCTTGTGTGAATTGTACTATACCTTCATTATAAAATATTAAATTTTAAATATGAAGTTGTACAGACCCCCCCTATCAGACCGTTTTACTCGATTAACTAACAATCACGTAGTTGGCGGACGTGATGGAATAACCGCCGTATAACTTTTAATTGGGCCCGCATTGTCGTTTTATTTAACTTCAATTAAACGGATGGAGTTGGAATATTAATATTGTTCTTTCGTTGGGTTTTCTCAACAAAATTGAATTGAAAGAGATTCAAATTACTCACATTATTGTATGGAAGCACTCAGAAATTGTAATATCGAAAGTACACATTCCGTTTAGGCTGGAATGCGTAATTGTTTGAAGTGGGATTCCAATGGAGCCTTTGTATTTATGAGCGATCGTTTACGCCGCAAAAGGCCTTAATATTGGTTTGTTAAGATTTTGGCATCGGCCTTTATTTACTTGAATTATACTTGTTAATATTTTGTTGTTCGTTGTAAATTATAATAAGGTTTAATAAAAATGGTGTTTGGATATTGCTAGAGACGATTTTGATATCGTCTTTAAGACTATTTGGAAATTGCATGTGATGTGTAGGTACTATGCCATTTATGAAATTACTTGTTCAAGATGAGTTATTAAAAAATGCTATACAAAATGTGCATTCGTGTTGAAACTTCTGGTTGTGTATTCATGGGCATCATTATGAGTTTGTTCTACAGTGGGTTCCTTCGACAAGTTAATTGCTTGCGATGCCTGGATCGAGGATGGGATATTCAACTGTGGCTCATCGGTAGAAGTGATGAAATGGGTTGATAACCTAATATGGCTCTTTATTCCGTCTCCATAGATTTGAATTTTCATAGTGACCAGGTGACCTTGATTGAAGATCGGGAAATAATGATTTAATCATCTGAACATGTAATACAATTGGAGGTTATGTTCTGGAGTATTGAAATGATCGTTTTTTACTACATGCTTTTGAATATATAAGGCATAAGGATGAAATTGACAGCAAATTTGAACAGAAAAAGCCCAATGCTCAAAAATACTTGGTACCAAAAAACGTTTTTTTTTTCATTATAAGTTTATATCGTTTGACTGCCTGCTACGTGTGAATATTTTTGAACAAACAAAATATTCTATTTAATTCAGGTACCAAGTCCTTTTTAGTCCCTATACATCGCCTTTTTTCTGCTAGATTTTTTTGCCAGTTTCAGCCTCGTATACGAGCATCTGTTTGTTCCGGTAATCTCTGTAACGGCTGGACTTATTTGCCAGGTAAGTAGCTAATGTAATAAGGAAAAATGCCTGCTTTTTTTTTAAAGAAAATAAATAGTATAACTGTGCCCTTATGTAGCGATTTAATAGTTAGCTGACATCCTGAATATGTTTATTCAGGGTGTCATAAGCTACGTTTCATTTCATTTCATTTACAGCGGGAGAATATCTTATTTTGCGGGTCGTACCGCAGGGCACAGCTAGTCATAAACAAATTAGTTAAAGCTTGGACACAAGATAACTATCATATTCTGTACCCGAATTAGCTCCGTATTATTGTATCTTATATATTTGATTTTCCGATAAGTCAGCTATACGTACCCGGCCGCGTTCCGTCGACTCGACGCTTTTATAGATCTCCACCCCTCGACTTGGCCAGGGATATTTATCAAGGCCAATATTTATGTTATCTTCGTATTTATCCGAATCGGCTACGGCTTTGATTTGTATTATTCGGCTCTGTTTGATATTGTACGAATTGGACGTAATTAAAATGTCATTAAAAATGGCGGAATTGTGACGTCAGACCATAGACAGTCATAGAGTATAATTGCGAATTGTCAACATAGCAAAGAGTCTAGTATGTTCTAGATAATTCGCGAACTATGTAGAATGACGTCGACGCTTCGACTCAGCGGCCGGACAGGTATATAAGGCGGGCCGACGGGTGCGCCGGGAGTCTTGTGTTGTCTACTCAAGAGCGAACGAAGAGCGAATACCTGCGACTACAAGGAAGAAGCGAGTGATACAGCGATATCTAAGGGATCGTCGAGTGTGATATAAAGTGTGAGAGTTAACGTGTGATTATACGTGTGTGTGCGGAAGTGTTGTGTTATAGTGTGCAGTGTTAATTACGGATTTTAGTGCGTGTGTTCATTGATTAATTAGTACGAGTGTAAGTGTAATTAGTGTTGTGTGTGTTTAATATTGGTTAATTAATAAAGTGTGTTAACCGTGTTATTCTTCGTGTTTGGCAATAATTTATCCGGACCCCAGCTCGTAACAATATCAAGCGTATTTTGGTATGTTACTTATTATACTTAGGTATTGGTTTAGATTTCACATGAAAGGTTTAGTTTCCATGAACTGGTTGCTTGCCATCAAATAAGCCGGCCAGTGTTGTGCACAGAGGTTATGAGGAGGGTATACAAAGTGAGTGACAGTAAATCGCAAAAACAATAATATACATTTGTGTCAAATTGAATGCTGTCGATGACAGCAAATCGCCTATGGTTTCAAATCTGTAGAGTAATTAGGCGAAGAAGTGGGAATCATTTAATATTTGGCTATTTTCCGGGTTGTCTGGATGTAGGTTAGGTATGCACTGCTTATTGCATATATAGTGCACACCACTGAAGCCGGCTTACTGGCAAGTAGCTAAAAAAGAGATGCTAAATACTCAAGTCAGGATATGTGACTACACGCCAAACACGTATTATGTATTTGGCATCACTGTAAAAATCCTTAAAGGTATTCTTATTACTTAATTTTTCTGTTAAGTAAATTTACATTTAAGTGTTTATGGTCCCAGTCGACCGATCCAAAAATGTTATCAGATAACTTGTTGGTAAGACATCTTTTGATAATAAAAGAATAAAAAATGTACCCTATTTATTCTTTTATTAACTAATAAAAGAATAAATAAGATACATTTTTAAACACCGAGCTTTGTTTAGAGTCAGGTGCATCTCGGATTTCTTAGCCGTGGATTAATCGACGCTGGGTGACTTGCAATTGCTACGCCCAATGGGATCGCGATTCAATTTAGATTTTCGTTCGCCCGCCGGATCCACCTCGATCTTGATTAATGGAAGCTGCAAGCGGGTGACTGACTACAGTGCATTCATAACATGGCTCACACGCACGGACAAATTAGTATTGTTTAGTAATAGAGATAGCTGGCACAACAAGAGCCAGAGTGCCTGACATTTTCAATACTTTTCTTTGTCTTAAATACCTTTATAAATATCTTATATTTAGCCTGTTGTCTTTTCTATTTTAAGTGTCGTACTATTATCGACATTAGCACGTAGGTATTTAACTAATTATCTCGAAAACTGTTGTAAATAAATTTAAAACTGAAAAAATATTAATAAATTTTTGCGTTGTGTTACACTGTTTAGGACAAAAATTTATGAAATTTTATTAAATAAAAATAGTATCAAATCATTGACAATTAAAACAAGAATTGCTGCTCTGCGCTGTTTCTTGCCGGTGTCATCTCATTATAATAATAAAAAAAAACTCGGTGAAACGGCGAAATATTCAGATTAGTTTTTGACTTATCGTTTAATTTGACCATTTACGTGTCTTAAAAGTCCAAATTGAATACCAATTGTAAGCGTAACTCTAACGTTTACGTTTTCACGTTGGGTAACGTCGATCCTGGCGGTGTTCAGGGCGCGTGTCGACTCTCCTCGATGTCAAGGTCGAAAGCATTCCTCGCCTCAGCGCTTCATATTATTCGGGATTCCTTTAGAGTAAAGGTGCGTCCTTATTTGTTACATATTATGAAAAGCTATTGTTTTATTAGGTAATAAGTACGATACTGAGTCGTCTATGTAGGTGTTCACCGCAGTGCCAGAAATCGTCCCGTAAAATAAGAGTTTTATGCTTTATGCTGAAAAGAGCATTGTAGCCCACTGGTTTTATAAAACACATGTTAGGTCTCACTCATTTAGTGAACTAGGTACACGAGACCTAACATCTGTTGTTTCGCGTCCCGAGCGCAGTCATTTGCTTTTCATCAAAACTGCACCTGTTATGGGCAGACGTGTCATTTACTATAAGGTGGGCAAAGTGGTCGCCCCGTTCGCATTATGACATAAAATGGTTAAAAACAACAAATATAACATAGAAAAGAAGTGGTTTATGCTGGGCCCATTGCTGTGTCAGTACTGAGTCGTCTAAGTAGGTAGGTCCCACCGCCGTCGCAGATATCGTCCCATGAAATCGCAGTATTTTGTACTTCTGTGTTTCGGGATAAGGGCACTGTAGCTAGTGAAATTACCGGGTATAAAGGATCTAAATCTGTTGTCTGGGGTGATGGGCGCTCTTAGGCATTAATGGAAATAATAACTATTTATCGGTTGTTGGTCTCATTCATTGCCACTCTGTCATGGTAAGGTGCTTACCATCAGTTGAGCGTCCTGACCGACCTGTGCACTTTATGACATAAAAAAAGCATCGAATTTAGATAATTATTTTACTAAAATATAATTGAGGTTCTTGATATGAAGGATACATAGTGCAAGTAACTTTTTACTATAGTTTTCAATTTGGTGTGGACATTTTAGTAGTGGATTTAATCTTTAACTGAATCACACTCAAATCTTCTAGTTTCTCACTAAGCTTTCATTGAACGCCGGGAGTCCAGACACAACGGGAAATCATCGGTGTCAAAGGGTAAATGAAAATTGTATATATATATAAAATTTTCATTTACCCTTTGAAAGTAGGTAAAAAAGTATAACAATTTACTATATAGATATACCCAGGGTATTCCACAGCACTAGGTGTGAAATCACCTCTAGACGAGTGTAGTTAGAAAATCCAATATAACGTGTAATGAGTTAAGGTCGAAGCTGTCGGCATTTTGAATATGGCAGTACCATGATTGAAAGCAAATGTTTTGAAAACGCTCATTTCATAATCATCGTAACCCACCACTTGGGCTCAATGCGTATTGGTGGATGTAAAAGACTACCATCCTAAGGTTGTAGCCGGGACCGACGGCTTAACGTGCCCTTCGAATCACGGGGTCATCATTGTTTCCAGACAATCAGGTGATCCAGCCTGTAATGTCCTAACCAATTTGAGAGACAGCGCACAGATACTTTCACTATGCGGTCTCCTCGTCGGACTACATCTTCAGGACGACCCAGGTGGGGTAATGGTCGTGTTGTCGACTGCAACACCCAAGGGTTCCGGGTTCGATCCCTGGGCAGTACAAACATTTGCGAGCATGAACATGTCTGTTTGTAAGGGTCTGGGTGTTTTCTTTGTATAATATGTATGTATTTACAAAAAAAAATGTATATAAGTATGTTTATCCGTTGTTTAGTACCCATAATGCAGGCTTCACGCTTATCTTGGGGCTGGATGGCGCGGTGTGAATGTCAGTAGATATTTATTTATTTTTTATCTTATCACGCAATGATTTTAACTAACACTCACTAGACCACGGAGGCAGCGCAGACACAACTTTTATTTTAATTTAATTTTAATTTAACCCAGTTACCTTAGACTACGGCATTACAATTTAATGCCGCAACTCCATCGGGAGTTTCCTCACCTTTACATGGAATTTGAACTTTGCCCTCGGTGCAAATAAAGTTTAAATTCAAGATGACTTGCGAAACGTTCGGATAGGGATCTCAGTGGAGCTGCTTACTAGTGACGTAAACTACGAGTATACCCTGAATTTAGCGATCCTAATTAATTTTTATTGGTATTCACCTGTCATCATCAGCTCATTAAACGTCCCCACCGAGGGACAACTCACGATGTTTTTCTTCACCGTAAGAGCGTCGGATAACGTACATATATTTTCGAAAACACATTGGTACGTGTCGGGATTTGAACCTCAGAATTTCAAAATTCTAGCAGAAAAGACTATGGGCAGAGTCGAAAACAAACTTGGTCCCAAAAAAGCTTGAAGTTGGGCAGAGAGCAGTTTGTGCCTTCTGCCGAAGCAACGGAGGCCCCGGCCTCATGACCGACGACTTTCGAAAGGTCTCTGGTGGAGGCTGGATGAGGAAAGCGGAGGATCCGGATATCTTGGTGCAAATGGTAGACCTATATCCAGCAGAAAATTCCTCAGACCCATCGTAGTACATATACTTGTATTGTAAGGAAATTGTATTTTTCATGTTTTTAATAACTCCGTTCAGTTTTGACATCGCTATTTTATTTTGGCCTCGCTCAATCTCAATTGTCAGATTCCAATTGATTTTACGTGATTCCTCAAATGGAATGTGTAGCTTTGGGTAACGTTTTAGATATAAAAAACGGTTACGTAACCGTACCGTTTGGCACGGGGGACGTTTTATATAATGTAATTTGCTAGGCCTCGTTGCCTTGGTAGGTTTTTTTTTGTGTAGGCTCCTTTTTGGTACAAGCGATTTGGTACATTTTCTTATTTTTAGCAAGAGAGCGTTCCCGTCTAAAGTGAACAGTTGACGGCTATACAATGAATGAATGAATTCGTTGACAATAGATAAATAAATAATATGTCTGGCGCAAAAATGGGGGAGACCTATGACAGAATGGACTGCGATAGGTTGAAGAGGAGAAGAAGAAATAAATAAAGGCTCGGCTACGCATTTATAAATACTTCCGTAAAAGTAGCTCTTTTAAGTTGAAGAACGAACAGTGAGTCACGTGATATATTGATATTTTTTTCAGTTCCGTCAGGATTACTAAGGATATTTGCAGGTGATTGTCACTAACGAATGATGAGTCCGTGATTTAATTGAAAGGTGCTTTGAACGTCGTTCCTACAGCAATATTCTTCTACCTGGTCTAGACTACCGGCTAACGTCTGACGTCAATAGCGCAATAATTTTTAAAGTTTTTTCCTATTCACATATCGCAGTCCACTGCTGGACATAGGTCTCCCCTTTCGCGCCAGATTCGTCCTCCTTTTTTTAAAGTTAAAACTGCCAAATTATGTCGTTAAGTGGAGGTTACACATAAAATTAACGCACATTATAGCGATAATTAACGGCATTCCTTAGTGTGGGTCCAGCATTAGGATGGAAGTCGTTAGCCCGTGAGCGTGACAGTCCACTGGTGGACAAGGCTTATTTAAACTCTACACTTGGTAGGAAAATTACTATAAAACGCTATCCAAGCGAATCCGCTATGTTTTAATAAACAGAAACAACCGTTATTTTAAACGACATTCATTACTGTGAATTCATTACACTTGATATTTCATTTAAGTTAACGCAAGTGACACAATGAAATTTGTTGTTTTTTTTAAAAATACATGTCCACCTATATGTTAATATGTTTAATATTCTATGTATCGTGTTACAAATACCAAACATGAGGCCGTACCGCCCGTTTGTGGTTCAGATGCCCTAACATAAAGTGGGCGTATATTACATTATGTTTATGCCTACAAATGACGTCATCAAGGTTTCCGAATTAATTAGTTATTATAAGCGTAAAGAGCAAAGTTCATTCATAATAATTTTGAATAGTGAGTTGGTATGAAAGTAGTCACATTACACCCATGCTATTGTAATGTCATACATAAGTGTAAATTTTAAAAAATATTTTTAGTAGATTGCTGCTTTTTACAGGTTTCGTTGGTTCCAATCTCATAGGAAGAGTAAAGTGAGTGAATAATTGCAAACTTTGCAAAGTGACCATTATTCTAATGAAATCGGAGGGCATGTTAAGCCATCGGGCCCAGCTTAAGATATGGCGTTTGTTACACCACAACCACGTCAAAGACCATTAACCCTATAACCACCAATGACGCCTTTTCTATTGTGTCTGGATCCCCGGCGATCAAAGGTTTTTCTAATCGGTCTGGCGTTTACATTAAAGTTTAAAGGGTTACATATCGGTTTCAATAGTTGGTCTAATTATTCAATACAACAAAATCCTCCATACGAATAAGAGAGGCCTGCGTCTCGCAGAGGGACTTAAGAGGCTGTATATTTAAGAAGAACTTAACAAATAAAAGAACATTGATAACAGTACTAAAAAAATACGACCAAACTTTTTTATGTAACTTATCGCGAGTAAAAGAAACGTTGTTTGAAAGGGCGAAAAACACAGTAAACATGCTGGCGCTTGATCAGTACGAAAACAAACATTGGGGGCAACCTAAACAAGATCAGGGGCCTGGGGTCGCAATACTACAAAACAAACCAATAACAGGAGTTGGGAATGCTCAATGCTGCTTTGAGACGCGATATTGGTCTCGGATAGGGAATAACACATTAAACGTCTAGGTATATTTCTTTGACGACCCATGCGGTGTAATGGTCGGTCTATTACAGCAAAAGTTCCGGATCAAATCTTCAGGCTCTAAAAACATATGTTTATATTATTTAAATGGTTATTTTTGATTCTGATTTTAATTGTACTGTTGATTTATATAATATTATTTTTGAAAACAGCATTTTGTGGTACCAAGCCTTTTTTCGTACTGACTGACCATCGCGTTTTTTCTGCTACAATTTTCTGCCAGTTTCAGCCTCATTTTATGGGCTTGGCCTGAAATGAATTATTTTATTAAATACAATTATTTGTCATGGAAACCAGTGAGAAAGGTTATAGAAAGTGCCTGTTGGACACGTAAATGCAGAAAAAACGAAGTTGCTTGACAAATGCTGCTTAAAACCTGAGGAGCCGTTTACTATTTTTCAGCTATAAATTACAATTCTAGTCTTAAATGGATAAACTAATGATAAATATAAATGGATAAATTATTAGTGTTTTATTAATGACAATGTGTTGTTTTGTTATTTTTTTTTCTTTTAAATATTCAACTGTTGTGTGTTTTGGTGATATAAATAAACGCTTTATCTATTTATGTAAAAAATATGTATTTTCCCCCGAAAATTGGGTCGAAGTTGACGGCAACTAGCGATGTTGAACGCCAGTTCATCTCTCCCTCTTATCGGTTCATATATTCGTAGTTCTGGAACTAGGAAAAACTTAGTAAACTGCGATGTTTTCGTTGAACACTTCTCTTAGAAAACTATCGAGTGTGTATAATGAAGGTATCTATGGAAGATCAGCGTCGCCGTATCTACGGACTCGTTGACTTTATACTGTGTAGTGTCCAGTGGCGTGCATAGTGATTGAGAGTAGGGTATGCAAAGTTTATTTTTTTATTCATTTACTTCTTAGACGCAGGCTAAAAAGTAAAGTAAGCCCGCCAGGCTTCGTAACCTTGGCGGGCTTCGCATCCTTAGCAGCAGAACCTTCTTCTTAGGCGGAGGCGAGGCCGTTTTCTTCGACGCTGGCTTCTTTGGTTTCTTAGCCAACGTTGCTTTGACAGCCTTACCGCGTCTGACGCGAAGCTTCTCAGCCTTCACTGCGGGATCGCTCTCGGACAGTTTGATGCCACGTTTCTCGTGAGTGACACTAATTGCAAAAACAATAAGTCATTTACATTTTGACCAATTGAGTGCCTATGATGATAGTAGATCGCCTATGGTTTCAAATCTGTAGAGGAAAATGGGTGAATAATTGGGAACATTAAATATGTTGACGATTTTCCGGGTTGTCTGGACGCATAGAGTTTGCACTGCTTATTTGCATATATGGAGTGCACGCCACTGGTTGTGCCTATTCTACGGCACTTTTGTATCTACATTATTGTAATTAAAAACTTTGTGTTTTATTATGTCAAAGAATAAATGTATTCTTTCTTTTCTTATGTTTTTTGCTAACAAACCTGTCTTTAGGAGTAAGAGTAATAGATAGAGATAAACTATTTATTTATGGTACAGTAAAAAGATGCATTCTAAGCATGTAATTATAAGTGCAGTTAACTGAGCGAACATATAGCCCATACAAATATCATGATTACAGTAGTTATCAAACACAGATCATTATAGGCATCAGTATTAGGCTGTGTATATCTTCTCATAGTCGTGCTATTGGGAAAGCTTGTGTGGTGTGCAGTGAATGTTATAGGTTGAATCGTTGATTTAATGTAAATGATCACATGGTATGAAATCAATTCAGAGATATATCCACTGCTGACCGATCTAATTACTCTCTTGCAGTCGACTCCACTGGCGAGACGTTATAATAGAAAGAAAGAAGGAAAAAATATATTTTTTGTACAAACTAAAGTATTAAGGGGCACGTTAGTTTTAAAAAAATATAAACATCTTAACCCTTTTACCGCCAATAACGCCTTGAGGCGCCAGACACAATAGATTTTCTATTGTGCCTGGATGCCCGGCGTTCAATGGGTAATGTTACCAAAATGGTGACCACTCCTCTAATGCCAAGTGAAAGGACGAAAAATGGGTGGACAAATGATAAAACTGTATAGAGCTTACGCCTTCCGTCGTCCCGTCTTTTTCGCCTTAGTCAAATTGTCCATTCGTATTAGGCCGGTCAAGTATTGTCAAGTGGCTGGATGCCACGACACTAAGATACAAGATTTATTTGTATCAGACACACATGACAACATCGAAAATAAAGAAAAATCATAAGTTATTTCAACTTCACACAAACAATACAGCAGTACATAGAAAAAACAATTCATCATAACGATTCAGAAGTGTTACCTACTTCATGTGTGTCGCAGGGATACAGAATGGACTATAATATATGTATATTTAATATAGATTTGTAATAATATCATCATCATCAGCTCATTAAACGTCCCACCGAGGGGCACGAGCACAGTTA
>PQWD01006916.1:0-21290 GCA_019425675.1 Leucinodes orbonalis | reverse complement strand
CTCCCTCCTAGACTCCCCCGCATCTCGAAGATGAAATCCGAAAACTCTGCACGGATATCAGCGATGCCGTTTTCTCGCTAGAATTATCGACGGCGGCAACGCAGGGTGGAGAAGCCGCGGCTTTCTTTTCTGCCTTCGCCCCCACCATGCTCCTTTACGCCCTCGTCACGAGGTACAGAAGGTGCATCCTTAATGGAGCTCAAACCGTCAGAAATTGGTGACCGCTGGATATTAGGCATTATTTATTTACTTTATTGTTTTCCGCTTCTCTGTTTATAATAAAATTAAGTTGATAATATTTTTTCTTAATTATCCCCTTTGTATTGTATTTTCAAATTACTTCAAAAGATAAAAAAAAAAAAAAAAGAAGACAAATGTTTACGAGTATTGAACCCTGTATGTTCTGTGCCAGGTCCGCCTCAGTGTTCAAGTAGCTAGGTTACTTTAAATCTTTGCGACGAAATTTTGCACTATGTTCGACGTATTTGCGCCAGATTCTTTTTCGATTAGGAATTAGACGGTCTTTTGAAAATAGAAAGAACCAGCCTACCGTGCACTAATGGATATTAGACTCACGATTTGCAACCAAGCGAATCTTTGATTACTTTTAAAACCAATTAGACATTGAACTATAACTTCAACTATTACACCAGATTTTGAGTCACACCTTTGCACTTATTTTGAAATAGGAAACAGTTTAGTCTGATCACTTTTTATATTTTTATTGACTTTTTACACTGTAACTCAACGACAGTACGTGTGTACGATGACACTTGCGTGACGTCACTCTCTCACTCATTATGCAATGATAAATTGAAATTGATTGACTTCCCAAATGAATTACGCTATTGTAGTGATAATATATGTAACGATTTGACCATAGAATAATTATAGATAACTTATATAATGACATTGTAAATGCGCGTGCCAGGCAGCATGTGACAGTTACGATACGCATATTCATAAACGTAACAAACCGGTTATTGGATGGAATAAGTAGTAGGTGGAGCTCATTGTGACGCCAAAATAAAGTTTGAGACTGGGTTTTGTTCGGAAAGCCACGGGGAGGTCGTGTTTGGAGTGATATGCGGACGAGTCGCAGGATTTTCAAATCGCGCTTGCGTTGGTGTCAGAACAATAGGGATCAAATTCAAATGGACATTGCTGAGTGCGGATGTCACTAGGGGAGGGCCACAGATTTCCCAAAACGATTTTGTATTGAGATGTCTGTGGGGAGGACCTTGTTCAGATTAGATTTTTGGGCTACAAAGATGATGATGAATATAAATTGTATTAAATCTGTTAGTTATCCTAGACGAAATTGTAGCATGCATGACACAATGTACATCACTAGTAGTCTGTCAGTAACATGCGTCGGCTGTTTCAACGCTTTTCTGCTATTAAGATTAAGGATACAAACTAATTAATTTTTACTTATATTTTTTCTCGCCATGTGGAGGTTTGTTTGAAATAAAACACCAAACCATAGGAATAATGAGTACCGTAGTATATTATCCATATCACTGGTCTGTAATAAACTGTCAATTTAAGGAGTAAAAAAGCGAGTATTGAGTATCAACAGAGTTGACGTTTTTGTGGCCCACCTAAATTGTAAACAAATCAGCACTTCAATAATGGCAGGTTTATAGTAATTAGCTTAATCGAAACTTATTCGATTGATGGAATATAAAAAGGTGAGATTTGAAATTTACGATGAATATAATCTCCTGTAGTCTGGATAGGTATTTTACCATACTCATATATGATTTGTACAAGAAAATTAAGCTTTAATTAATCAAAGATGTCTTTGTTTAATTTTGGAAGACAAGTAAGAGCTTTTGTTGTATTTATTTATCAGCTCCATTGAGTTGTATAAAATAAACAAAAATTCGGAAAGTGCTTTATTCGGAAACTAATTTAATTAACACACAGAATTTGAATTTCAAACGATATTAATGTTTTAATTTTGATTCGTTGCCAAATTTTAATTTAGGAGCTCAAATATGCCTAATAATGAGCCTGTATGAATTGTTAAATAAGTGGAAGTAACTGTTATTTATATTTGATAAAAGCTTTTAGTAGGCGGATAATATATCATCATAAACATCATCAATAGCTTCGTATATCATTATCATTATACGTCCCCACCGAGGGGCACGAGCCTACCCGTATAGTGTATAAGCCTTAGTCGTCCACGCGGGCCTAGTCCGGAATGGCCGACTACACGCACAAACTTTTAATGTCTTCGTAGGCATATGCAGGTTTCCTCACGATGTTTTTCTTCACCGCAAGAGCGTCGGATATAAAAAACAATTATTTATGTTGTAACTTTTTGCCATACTTTTAAAAATTATAAACTTAGAGTTTTAAAATAAAATAAGATAACATGGTGCTGTGTAAATGTTTGTGGATATTTATTTATAAAGATCCAAAAACAAATCTCATTCTCCACAATAACGTATTATTGCGTGTGCGACTAAAACAACAAAGCTCAAATGGAGTTTGTAACTACTTCGTCAGGGATAAATCGACCGACGCAACCGGCACGCTTCAACTTCCATAATTAATATTTTCAAAAGAGATTTGTAATTAGAAAGGGGCGACTCGGCGAATTTTCGCTAATCCAATGAGCTCAGGTCGCAAGTAACGGGATTAAATTGTAGATAATCGCAAAGTCTAAGGAAAGATGGGAAACACCATCTAAATTAATCAGGCGACTTATTCGCACCCCGTCGCTGAGATGTAGGTACTTGAGCTAAATTATTTTACTGATGGGCTGTCTTAATGAAATATTAGATGAATAAAACGCTTTTTAGGACTTTGTCTTTGGTGTAGCTGCGTTTGGGAAAGCTATTTTATATTGTATTATTTGTAGATGTTGTCATAATAATGAGGTTTAATGTCTTTTAATGTACGGGAACCATATATTGGCTCTTTCATAATGAACAAAATGAAGTTTCATCGCAGCATTTAAACCAATGCTGTATCCACTAAAACACGAAAGAAATTTTATCATATATCATTAGATAAAGTCTCCACGAATAGACAAAATCAAACTTACGAACCAAAGTTAGTTAATATTCCATCATCAATTCTCAATGCCCATACATAAAATCCTACTGTAAATCGTCCGTACATACATGGATAGGTGAGAATATAGGTTGCGCTTAAGCGAGTGTGTCGAGCAGAGTGGCTTGATCGAGAGCATCCAAACAGACAGAGGGCACTTGAGGCCCGTCCTCAAACCGGCCACGCGAAAAGGGTACGGTAAGTATTTTTTAAACAACCTTTATTGATCGATCGACCGGTATACTTTTATGGAGCATTTTGTGTCCTATTAAGAATTTACGGTCTACATTTATCGTATAAAATTTGATCTTTATTGCTTATAGGGTAGGAACTGATTTGCTTTATCATACGTGTAATCCAAGAGATATCCTACCACTTGGATACCTCTTGAGGAGTGAGGATTAATATACCACGGGTTTGTTAACTATTAAGAAGCATAGTTGTGCAGCAGTAGCAGGCGTCATGAAGACCTAAATAATGCGTATTTAAGTTTTCATTTAAAGTAAAGTATTACCTTTTGAAGGTCGCCAATAAGTGAAGGCCAAAGTTAACTTAATTTGGCTATGATGTATCTTAACACAAAGTACTATAATTCATATCTATTCAACTATTATATATATGCAACATCGGTTTTTTGGCACAATCAGTAGTTTTGCGTCCATGGGTACAAATAAACAAACATTACTTTTTAAGCAATACTGTATTACTTACCTATTTATCATCCGATTAATTTAATAAGATATGAAAACCAATAGAATGAAATGAGGAATTTCATGTTTAACATACAATATATATTACTGATGCGCCAAATATAAACATCCATGCTCACTTGCTACAACCCTGTTCTCATAGTACCCTGTAGCTTTTATATTTGGCTAGTCATTGTATATTGCGTATGCACTACCGAAATAGAGAACCATTCGTTACCAGAGATACACGTCGCTTTGTCAGTGCATACTTTGAATCCACTGTAGTTTGTTGTGGACAGGGCACGGTCCTGTTACGGTGCGTTCGTATTGTAGATCTCTTACGAACTGTAGACTTGCAGAGATACTCAACTGTCTACGGTTGGTTTACGAAATAAACAACTCATATTAAAACCAGACGAAAGAAAATATCGACTGATTTTTAGCGATCGATTTGGCGTTGCTATTTCTGCTAATGGAGCTTAACCCTGTGATGGAAGAGTCGAATATCAGTGTTACTATTCCTTCTCTTCCCACAAGAAATACTAAATGGTAAAAAATATTGTTCCATGATGTTGAATGTATATAATAAGAGCATTACACTTATTTGTTTCTAACATTTAAACTACACTGCTCCATTCTCAGATTTCCAATTAAAAATACACCATTTCTATGAGTCCGCAAATAAATTCAAGTTGCTCATGAATTAAAAATGAACTTTGAAGTCCCCGAGCGTCTTCCAGTTCGTCTGTGTAGTTGCTTTTAAACAATTGAACGGGTCTGTTTTGGCATTAAACCACAATACAACGAACGGCTATTTGTGGCTTAAACCACTTTTCATGTTATACTGATAAGTTTGGGTACTAATTTGTTTATTAACATAAATCAATAAGTGAAGGTTGTCAAAGGGCTTCGGCCTGTATCTATTGGGGATCATGTAAAATTTGTTTGAACTTCATCATCATTACCTCATTAAACGTCCCCACCGAGGGGCACGGGCCTACCCCTATAGGGTGTATAGGCCTTAGTCATCCACGCGGGCCCAGTGCGGATTAGCCGACTTCACTCACACCCTTGAATCTCTTCGCAGGCGTGCGCAGGTTTCCTCACGATGTTTTCCTTCGCCGTAAGAGCGTCGGATAAACGTACATATAATTTCGAAAATTCGATAATAAATTGGTACGTGGCGGGATTTGAACCTGCACCCTCCAAATAGGAAGACGACAGTTTACACCAATGAACCATCTACACCCTATTGAACAAGAATTAAAAATGACCAAGTTTGAACTTGGTGTTAACTAATCATATAGTTAAGGACCTACCACATTGGACAAGCTTGGTATAAAAAAAAGCCTTAACTTTTTGCATCTTCTTTGTATCTGCTTCTGTGTTTCTATGGCAGGATTTTTACATTTAAAATCTTTGGTGTCTAGATTAATTACACGACTGCGGTGGTTAAATGGTTTAAAGAGTTCTTTGTTAGTAAATAATTTTACATTAAGACAGGTAGTCCAAATGGGTAGGTCCAACTTCGAGAAGGAGGTTTCTCGTCGAATCCAATTAGGATGGGCAGCGTTCGGGAAGTTAAGGCAGATTTTTTCGTCCAAAATACCTGTGTCTCAAGGCGAAGGTGTTTCACTAGTGTGTGTTGCCAGTTATGACATACGGAAGCGAAACGTGGTCGCTCACTAAGGGCCTCTTGAATAGACTCAAGGTTGCTCAGCGTGCTATGGAGAGGCTATGTTAGGTGTCTCCCTACGCGATAAAATCCGAAATGATGATATTCGTAGGAGAACTAGGGTGACCGACATAGCCCAGAGGATTAGCAAGTTGAAGTGGCAGTGGGCAGGGCACATAGTGCGTAGAATCGATGGCCGATGGGGCGGAAAGGTTATCGAGTGGCGTCCACGTAACGGAAAGTGAAGCGTAGGCCGATCCCTAACCAGATGGACAGATGATCTGGTTAAGGTAGCGGGTAGCAGATGGATGTCAACTGCAAGGGATCGGTCCGCGTGGAAATCATAAGGGGAGGCTTTCGTTCAGCAGTGGACATAATTAGGATGTAATGATGATGATGATGAAATTTTTTTAACTTTGAGAAACCTACTTACTAAAGTAATGTTTATTATCATTAATTTAATTTCTTATTAAAATTTTTAATTTGAATATATATATAAATAATAGTAACAAAGAATAAATTATTACCATTATTATTATTGTATTAAATAATTAATAGCACAGTAAAAAATCTAATTAGTTATGTGTGTTAGTGAATGAGGAAATACATTCACATTATTAAATATAAATATTATAAAAATAAAACTTCATTCTTATTCAGTCATTCACAAAGGAAACCGTACTTCGTTTAGTATTCTGTAAAAATGAGAAATTGTTGCTAGTAGCGGCGTTTCTTCCAAGTTTTATAATATCAGAAAAACACGTTTCTAAAATACACGCGAAGTTGTGAGGTGGCCCCGGATGCTAGTTTATAAAAATAAATAACTGGCACAACTTTGAACTTAAAATGATAACATCTTGCTTAAGTTTTGCAATCAGTTTAAACCAATACTGAAATGGAGTAAGTCGGAAATCTTACAATTATAGATATACGTGGAAACCGGTTTGGATATGTTTTAGTTAATTTCATTAATTTTAAATACTAATGAAATAATAAGACTAACTAATTAGACTAAAAGCAAACTATCGTATTTTTAATGATTTACGGTAGTTTTAACAATTACAATATCGACGCTTATTATCATACCACAATGAAAATGGGTCGAAAATTTCTATCCAATGATGTATAAAACGTTATTTTGAAGTATTTTTTACTTGTGTGATATTATTGTATAAGCAAAGATATGTTGTTTATACATCGATAATATATTTTTAAAAATTTTTTGTTTAAAAATTTTGTTACTTTCGATTGTTAATTATATATGTCATATGACAAATACAAATTTTATAAAGTAATTAAAACTTATGTTTTAACATAATTTATTTTTGTTGGCATTTCAGTCGTACTCTCCATTGAAACTCGATTGATTTATCACATTTGTAATATTTATTGTTTTTTTCTGGAATACTACTAAAATACTAGTAAAGGCACGAAATTTTGATAAAAACAAGTCAAATAAAACACACAGACACATAACAACAAACTATGATTTTTGATCTACGCCTTTTTAATATGATGCAAAATCGTAACATGCAACTTTTAACACCATTGGTCAATCGAAATTGCTCGTATGTACATATATATATATTACTAGTCTAATTTAACGCTTTCGGAACGCACTAGCATTAGATATATCAGCCACTTATACCCATTAGTAGCTCAGCTGTAATTCACTGCTTGTATATAATGTGAAACAAGTTTTATACGCAACAAGTTTATCATACTGACGGGGAATGTTCATGTTTGCACTTACTCGATAGCAAGGCACAAGAATTTTTTAATTTGCCTAGTGCTCGTGTTTGCAGTCGCATTCCTTGTTATTACTAGGTTGTAACGTGTTGTTTCTATTAAAGCTTTTGTGCAAACTATAATACAGCTTTTAACTTGCATTCCTGGGCCCCTATTCCGTTAATTTTAAAATAGTTTTGGTATTGTATCTCAGTAGTACAATTTTGTTTTAATTAATAACATTTCGTGTTTGATAAAAACGATTGTTTCGAGGAAACATCAAATAAGGATGATATTATTTAAAGAATAAAGATACCAATTTAGAAGTTATTTGGATTTATCATCTTTGCAGTGATTGGTTGATGGTTGGTAGATATAAATAGACTTTCATGGTGTAGTTAAAGTTAGGGTGTTTCGTCAGTTGACCCCGCCTTTGAATACCCCGCGGTGTCAACCACACAAGGACTCTCTTTGAATTGGCCGATAGACACCGCAAGCATTGTATATTGTTCAATACAGAAATAATTATGCAGCAATAGAGCACAAGAAAGCCTTTGGGTTGTGGTACAAGTTAAGGTAAGACACTTTAAGAAGATATAATATAAACTTATTGGACTGATAGCGTAATAAAAAAAAATGCTATGACAGATATGTTATACTTGAATATTGATCTGAATCCAATTAAGCGAGAGCTTGTCACGAGTATATACTTAGCTGTCCCATGAGATAAATAAGGTACTGTATCTCAATTTTATTACAAGGATGCTATACAATTTAAAAAACATCGACAATATAACATTA
Source organism: Leucinodes orbonalis (assembly GCA_019425675.1). Lineage (NCBI taxonomy): Eukaryota > Metazoa > Arthropoda > Insecta > Lepidoptera > Crambidae > Leucinodes > Leucinodes orbonalis. The sequence continues at coordinate 13,328 of PQWD01006916.1, read as the reverse complement.
AACAAGACTGTTTAGTGCTATCAACTTGCAACTACGAGTGTTCCGTATGTAACTTTTGGGTTCCACATGAGAAGGCTTTATAATAGGAGCCTTGAAACAATGTTACAAATTTGAATATGTTGTTTTCAAGGTTATTCACATCTATTAGAAAGCATTATATTATCATAACTATGAGATATATCTATGGGTTATCTGATCTTATATCTGTTTTTCAATTACATGACATAGCGAATTATGAATCTGGGTGTTTGAATTCGTTTTTGTTTAAAATGTTTTATATACCTATATAAAACATTGCTTAGTAACTGATGCTGTCAAAAACTAGTTATGGAATGTTTTCATCGTACAGTAAAGAAAAGTTAGATCCATAAACATTTGACGTTAGTGAAACTTCCTTTATGCTTCTCTGGCACTTTTAAATCATAATCTTTTATTTATTTATCGTTTCCAGCTTCACAGTACACTGTTGGAATGAGCCTCCCACTCTCACATATCAACTCATACTAGACTTTACATTTGAGGATTTAGGACCTTCATTTGCCGCGCTAATCAATTACGTGAAGTCAAATGGTCAGTGCCTTAGGTCAGGTCAGGTCAGTAGTATGAACAACAAACCGGTAATCTGGTAAGATTTTTACTTACACCATACGTCATACGCCTTTCGGCGCAGAATATTTTAATTGTTTTGTACAAACAAGACGGGACGGATGAGCCCAATAAAGTTTATTATAACTTATAGACAACCTTTGTAAACTTGGAATATTGAAGCAATTTCTGTGTAACAAAGTAAAGGCGGCTTGTTAAACTTGTGACTAGTAGGTTGTTATCTCATATTTATTACAAGAGATTGACAATAAGGCATTTCTCCAATAAATCTTGATTGTCATCACGCTTTAGTAAGAGGTTGGATGGCGGATGGCGGAGTATCAGACAATATATTTGTATCCAATTTAAAAAGTTAATTTAAGAAACTTATATTAAGGTTTAATAGTTTTTTAAGCATAAATTTGCAAATTAAACGAATGAAAACCTAAGCGAAGTTACGAGATTACAGCGATTAAATAACAAGATATTTATTCTTTCCTAAAATGCAACTCATATAAATATATCTTAAATTTATAAGATTTTATTATAATTTCAATAAATGTAACATTACATAAGAATAAAACCCTTATTAGAATCGGATTAATAAAGAATTGTTATGACTATCCTATATATCTGACTGCGGGTGCGTTAGAGACGGTTTAGGTTTACCAAATAATTCAGCGAAGAAACCCTTTGCAGTTTTTATTAATTAAACCTAACCTTTAAAGGTTAAGTTTAGATAAAGGTTAAATGAATGCTACCTAAACTTGAAGATTATGGAAAACCATTTCACGGAAGCATTACTTATACCCAAAGTCACCGTAGTTTACGAGTATTTTTACGCTAAGTACGGTGTTTACGATAAGACACTTCGCTACCAGGATAGTTCTGCTGATACAGGCTTCGCGAATGTTATATTTCATGTCAACTGAGCACACGGAAAATATTGGTCACACTCGATAAAAGTGAATATATATAAATTAGAGAAAAGTCTGTTTTACGAGATTTAAAGGTTGAACTTTGAACACTTATGATTTCTTATGTGATAACTTTATTGTTTTTTTTGGATGGTGCATTAAAGATCATAACACCAATTTCATGGTCAAAAAATATTTTTTGCATGTCATGCAAGGCCGGTATTAATATATGTTTGTTTGTTCATGTATAAATAACAAATCAATACGAAAACCCATCAAGACGATATAATAATTACAAAAATAACAATGTAATATTCACAAAATGGAAACAAACTTCCAGAACCGGTACACCAATCTTATCGGATCGTAAAGATCATTTTTGCAGGCCATGCAACGCCGGTGACTGTACGAATTAAACGGGGTTGCACAGTTTTAAGTAGTGTTGGTGCTGGATTCACTATCGATAGTTGAACAAGAGTAATAGATAAATACTATTAGTTGAGACGTCGGCTACTACATCAGGGGTTCCTTGTTCAATTCCCGGATAGAACATTGTTTGTGTACATGAACATGACTGTTTGTATTTTTTGGGTGTATATCTAGGTAAAATACGTATTCATATACAATTAAACGAAAATAAGCATGTTTATCAGTTGTTTGTCACCATATTACAGGCTAAAATGATTGAGATGGTGCTGTTTGAACAGAATGATGAATATTTATTTTGATATTTTAATATTGAAGCTTACTATCTTATTAAATAGTAATAGTATCGATACTGTTGCTGGTGACTATTAATAAACACTGTTCGTAGTATTAAAATTCTTAACTATCGACAGTATATCGATAGTTCAACAACACTGATTGTAGGTCGGTCGCAATTGAGTTGGCAGTCTGTCCGATATGCAGATGTTAGCTCGTTAGCAGCGGCCGCTCTTCTGTTCAGCCCTTACAGCTTAACTGCAATTCACCTGTCATTTGACCTGTACAGTTTCTATGGAGAGGTAAGGTTTTCACAGGTTGCAGTTGAAGCCGAGTATTTCTTGGGCTACACACACAGCGTCATCTAGCCATAAGTTAAGCACGAAGCCTATAGTATGGGTAGTACCCATACTAACCGCTTTACGTCTTCAACAACAGATAAACATTCTTACTTATATGCCTTTTTGTCAATACAAACATATTATCCATAGAAACACCCAGACCAATAAAAACAGACATTCATGCACACAATAATTCAGGATAAGCAAGTTGAAGTGGCAGTGGGCAGGGCACATAGTGCGTAGAACCGATGGCCGATGGGCGGAAAGGTTCTCGAGTGGCGTCCGCGTAACGGAAAACGAAGCGTAGGCCGACCCCCAACCAGATGGTCTGATGATCTGGTTAAGGTGGCAGGTAGCAGATGGATGTCAACTGCAAGGGATCGGTCCGCGTGGAAATCATTAGGGGAGGCCTTCGTTCAGCAGTGGACTTTCTAGGTTGTAATGATGATGATGATGATGCACACAAACGACGACGCTCCGACGCTCTTACGGTGAAGGAAAACATCGTGAGGAAACCTTCATGCACGCCTGCGAAGAGATTCGAAGGTTGTGTGTGAAGTCGTCCAATCCGCACTGGGCCCGCGTGGACGACTAAGGCCTAATCACCCTATACGGGTAGGCTCGTGCCCCTCGGTGGGGACGTTTAATGAGCTGATGATGATGATGATGCACACAAATGTGTACTGTCCAGGATCGATTTCAGAACCCTTGGTGTGGTAGCCGATCTCAACCATTGGTCACCTTTGAATTGTGCGAACGTCAACGAAACGCACTAGACAATAAATTATTCATGCCGACTTTTTGATTAATAAAGGTGTCATGTCAAATATAATAAGTACTTTTGTTATATGTCATAAAAGGTAAACCACTATTTTCTCATAATTGATTTGTGGTAGGTAAGCACTTAAACAATCATTATTTTATTTTATTTGCTGCTACGGAACTTTTCATAAGCAAGATCGCACTCGGTCAATTTTTACTATAAGCTAATTTTCTACCCATCTACTTGCCATGACACTAAGATTTTTTGATTCTAATACACAACTATTTCTCGCTACTCAGTTTATGGTGCCTTTGATCGTACGTCTTCTAAAGCTTGCAACCCGTCCTTTATATGCATCAGATATGATTAAAAGTACAACTTAATTTAACAAACTTAGAGAATATCTGCGAAATAATTACAAAGTATTTTGGTTAAACTAAATGAAAAATTACAACGAGGTCGTACCTAATGAGAACTAACACCAAAAAGATAAGACAATGCTGTTCAGTACTTCATTAAGTTAATTGTTCAGTCTGGAGACAAGGGTTCACTGACACCGCAAAGAGTAGACGTTAGAGTGCATTAGAGCAAGCATTTACTCAACAGCTACCGAAGTTAGGGCTGCGATAAGCCCGTCGGTATGCTGAAGTACAAAGCGAAGTAGAGAAAACAATTGAAAGCGCTACGGCTTTCATACAGATTGGTTCCCATCCTGAATTTAGGGTCATGTGTCATCGGATTTCAAATTTAAATTAACTGTGTTAATGATCTCTTACTTAAACCTTCTGCATTGATGGATAGGTCCTGGAATAAGGACAATGCACGACTCTGGGTCTGAATTGCAGGATAGTACACAATAACGTATTAGAAAGGTTTTAAACTCAAAATAATAAGAAGAACCTCTAAAAATACTAGTGATATTCAAAATAATTTCATTGCCGGGCGCATTCTGCAACATCTTTCGATATACATACCTAAAGCATTTTTGTGCAGCAGAATAACTAATACATGGACTTCCTGTGCAACTATGCATTACCAATCTATAGAAAAGGTTGAGCAAAAAGGGTCCTTAATGTATAAATTTTCATGGACCACTTATGACAACCCTATGGTAAGTATGAACTTGAATAATTTGACACTCACAACGATAGATGCCGCTCTCAGCGCACGAAATAATTTTCACTGATGTACGCAAAACCTCATTAAGATCTCACGATTAATTAAGCCAAAACGACATAAACACACGGTATCAAAATCGAAAGTACCTTAATTCGGCGATACGTAAATTACGTAATCTTTGCAACTAAAATTTGTAGGGTGTAAATTATGTATACGTCACTCGTATAGTTTGGTAAATATGAAATAGTAGCTTTGACTTTGTGTAACCGATGACATCAGGTCATTCCATTGCCGTTCCATCAATACATTTCATTTTACATACCAATACTTACGAAAGTTTATGCTTTTCTTTGCAAAACATATAAGTTTGAAATATTTGTTCATCAAATAGAAGCAATTTCATGTTTATTATTTAATTAACATTGTTATAAGGATTAAAACACCTATTAAAGTTTTGTACTCGATAGATAATCTTGACGATCATATAATAAGATCCAAGTTCGCCCTTGTCATCGGAAACTATTTACGTGACCCATTATAGGTACAGTTAGACCAGAATTACCTACCGTAACGTGCCAGGATTTTTTATCACATACAAGTGATACAAGTTAACATATAAAAGTACTAATCATATATTAATTGCCTGCAACGGTCTACTAGTTAGGTTCGAGTCCCACTCTCAGTCGCTCTAGGCGTAAGATTTGTTGTATTATTGTAAAAGGCTGATGCCATCTGGGTTCGCCTCTTGCCTGTTGAAAAAGTACTGGTAAAGGTTGAAAACTTTTGGTAGGGTTTGCTAGGTCAGTTATGGACTATAGTTTTAAAATTTTGAATTGAATTGATAAAATTTGTTCAACCAGAGACAAAACTGAAGCCCTTAATTAGCACGTTACTTTTTATTACGCGGGCTCGCCAAACTAGAAATTTTGAAAGAATTGTGAGAGACGGTATTTATGTGTTATTTTCATTACAAAACCTAGATATAACCTGTAGTTACTTAATGTCAATATGTAATGTTATGTTTGAAAATGAATACTTCAATTATATATAAGAATACTAAAATTATCTATTATTTATCTATAGTATGATAAATAAAAGATTAACTTTTAAAAGTACTAAATGTATTTAGTAATTTTGGCCTGTTTCTTTTGGAAAATAATAATTTGTTATAGTGTGTCTGTCTATTTATTTAAATTAGGTTAATAATAAGCTAAATGAATACCAACAAAACCAAATAGACAATACAATACTATTCAATACAAATTATTAGACAAAGACACATATTTTAATAAAATATATTTAGACTGATATTTTTTTTTCATTATTTGCGGCCTTTAAAATATCAATTTACATATTATTCTTGTATTATTTTTTAATTTATTTACTAAACTTGTGCGTGATAATAATGGTGGATTATTAACCATTAAGTCATCATGGTCAAGCGCGAGTATTGGCTAATGAAACAAAACAGCATAACGGTCACCTCAAGAATCCGATTAAGGTTTCAGTATCTTTATTAATAATAATAATATAATAAAAATTAAACTTACTTATATAGGGAATTTATGTATCAAGCATCGGTCAGCACTTATTTCATCAATAATTGCAAATCTGACACCATCAACCTTGTACATAGATGTTGGGCATAGCGTATCCTTCATTTATTAACATTGTTAGCCTTTTACTACACTCCGCCGCGCCAGTCCAGTGGGTGAAATATTCACTACAAGTAGGTGAGATGAACGATGAATTTATTATTATAAAAACATCTCAATATAATTACGTTTCGGGCGCGGGTTGTTTAGTCCCGCGTCGCGGCGAGAGAATAATGAGACACGAAATTAATAAATGAGATTACAAAAGATCTTATTACGCCCATTTCCCACAGCACCGCCGCCGTCGGGCAATAATTAGTGGAAGCAATGGCCGGGAAGATCTGGAAATCGGGACCGGGATTTATCTTACAATGCAAACGGCCGGCGTTACCACTGCTTGGGAAATTATACGGGTCAATTGAAATTTTTGAAGGTTTTCAAAGTTAGTATTTTTTGGCAATGATGTAAAAAGTATAGATTTGTGATATGCTCACAAAACAATCGAAAAAAGTGTTCCGAATGCAGCGATAGCACACACTCATTTCGAATGTACGCTCATTCGAAATACGTCAATGTCAATTCATTTACCTAAACAAAGAGCTTACAACTGTATTCTCTTTGGCGGTTCATTTTTGAGTCACGGATGGCGTATCTACCTTTATATATATCATTGATTTTGGCTACCATTTGTGTGTTGAGATTATTGAAGTATAGCCTAGTCTTCACCTTTAGCCAGCATCACCAGCCTTAGTACAATTTGCAACGAATGAGGCCTAGTTTGCCTTTTTCAAATAGGCAGTCAACCTACTAAACTTCCTTGGATTTCTGTGAGCGTTATCTTAAGATGGGTTTTAGAAAAGCGCAGTGCGCATCCATCCAACCAAACAATCGATAATATATTTGGTGTTTGGACGATTAGCATAGCGAGAAATACTGAACTAACAAAGATGTACGGAAAATAAGTAGGAGAGATGAATATCAGATTGTTGTTTTCAATTTCTGACATTTCATTACATTGACACCAGTATTTATTATTTAATGGTATTTTTAATTCTGTTCAACAGTCGATTGTTTCATATGAATGTAGGCAATATCACTGTCTATTTTTACAAGTTTCCGGCGATCATAAATCAACTACAACCGGCCAATTCCGTACCGTACTCCAGACATAATCACCAATAGGTGTTTTCTATGTATAAAATGTAGGTATGTTTTTACAAATGGAATGTCTACTACGTAAGGATGGAACGCTCGCCTCCGTCTTGTATCCCGATTGTGAAAGGGGGCTGGTGGAATTGACTCCTGTTATTCCATCGCACACTCATCATTAATCTTTTATCATGTACAAATTATGCGTAATGTACCTTACATTGACATATTGAGTACAACTGAGTACTTAGGATACCGATTTCAATTATTTAAATAAAGATCAAAATGTTTGATTTATGACACGTATACTCGTTAGTTCTAATTAAGGTAAATGCTTTGATAATGTGAACCTCATAGGAAGTGTCCGACGGTCACAAGAGTATCGTTGTGTCTCATTAAGGCTGTATGCCGAGTATCGCTGAGAAAATGGAAATTATTTTAAGTTTTGTGTTAATTTTTTATTTATTTTACTAAGTGTACAGAAATAAGTAGTAATTAGTCTTTCTTCTTTTGCATGGTGTGTCTATAATGATTGTTACATTTAGAATTAAATTTATAATAAGTAAGGTAGTTAAGTTCATATTTTGTAACAAACGCTGGTGAACCAAACTAAATGAATAAATACAGGACGGCCGGGACGCTCACCTTGTGGTAAGTGATACACCTGACCATGTCAGAGCGGCATCGAAAGAGACTAACAACTGATACTTATTATTCTTCATCAATGCCGCACTGCGCCCGTCAACACGAGACAACAGATGTTACATATCTTATGCCCGTTAATTTTACTCGCCCTTGCCCTTGCCCCAAGACACAAAAGTGCAATTGCACTGCTGTTTTACGAAACGATATCTGGCAATGCGGTGTTACCTCGTGAGTGGATTAAAATATTGGCAATGCTTTAATTAAGAGACATTTATTCCGTGATATCAGTTATGACTTTATAATTTTTATTATAAAGCGTAGACTGAGTGGTAATTTTATTTCGCCTTTTGCTGGTCGGCCTTATTTTGTAACGAGCTGATGATTTCTGGCGCCCATTTTAGTCCTATTACTTCAGGTAAGTTTCTGGTCTTATTCTTCATCTTGCCTTTGGTGGGCGAAATAGACTCCATTAGGACTAGATCTTCAAATTCCACTGGTCCTTGTCTACTGACATATAGCCATAGTAATTAGGGCCAGTAGTCAAAGTGAACTTAACAGCCCAATTGTCACTTTATTTAACTTTTCAGTATATTTATCACCAACTTTAAGTATATTGCAACTTATCTTTTCGAAGACTGTTAATAGGTTAAACATTTCCAATTATACAATTTTTGATAAGTTTTTGAAATTTAATTTTTAAAAATAGAAGTCAATTGCTACCAGTAAAAAGTTTTAAAAACAAACATAAAGCTGTTGGAAAATAGTAACAATTTCCACTAAACAAGTCTTAGCCACATCCGGCTTACGTGCATCGTGTAAATCCGTCAAAGCCGCGGGACGAATGGCTCTTTTTCGAGTATACTCCGTTCAGCTCTAACGCTGTATAGTACTGACGAGTGCATGTTACTTTTAAATGTCTGACATTTTTTGCCGTTGAATACACGCTCAAATATAAATAATATTTTTCTTTTAACTGTCCTTCCATTACCTTTTAAAAAGCTAATGATAACGTGACGCGATTTGATACGTATAATGTCAAATCGCCTTTGCGCCAAAAATTGTGAATGAAAAAAAGGTTTCCATAGATTAGAAAACTTGATTAGACTTTTTTTTCATTATTTTATATCCAGACAGTGTGAGTGACATTGATAAAAAATTCCAACATTATTTATTTATCGCGGTACACTACAATCGCGGGATTGTATCGGGAATCGGGATTGATGTGCGACATCATTAGCATGTTTGTCAGCATCGATGGGAAATGCAAAACATTGCCTCATTCAGGCTCTAATTTAGAATCCCGTCGGGTTTCAATCAATCGATATGCAGATAGGTCGATCCAACTGATATATGGTTAAAACCAAATTTAAACGAGACATTATGTGAATAAATGTTCACCCCGTTATTCTATAGTGTCAGCTTTTTAAATGAATAACAGACTTCTAGGACATAACGATTTTCAAGCCTGAATTTATTTCTTTATTATCTGCCTTTTTATCATTTGTATGTTACTTCGTTGTTTCATCAATTTGTTCTCCTATTCTGGACGAGTGGTGTATGATAAGTGAAAAATTTTCACCTGCCAGTGGGTAGTCGACGTTTTTTATTTATTAAGAAAAAGTTCTAACGTTCGTATGTTATCTGGGGAAAACATTAAAAAAACCGTAGTTAATCGGAAGCTTTGCGTCCGTAAATTATACTAAATTTGTTTTGATTGGATTGCCTCTTGTAAGGCAGATTGGATGTCTATTAAACTGGTAACAAAATTTACAAAAATATACAGGAATAGCCTGTTTTTCAGGACGTTTACACCCAGGGCATACAAATCTCAAAGTCAGCTGCCCTTTATTCTGCGGAAACCGTTTCTGAATAGTTAACTGGCCCTCTTTATGTTTGTGAGAAAAATAACCTTACACAAAAAGGGCATTTCGACACCCGGATGCGCCTGAATTATTTATCAAAAGGGAAACACTCTAAACAAAAGGGCTCGAGTGTTTTATAGGGATGTTTTCTTAATGTAACGTCATTATGTCCCGGTTCGTGGAATCTGCTGAGTCTTATTCGAGGAAACTGTCGGCATCAAGGAGTCGAGGTTTCGGAGCTAATGATTGCTTTAAATAAATAAAAACAGAATCGTTTAAAATGGCTTTGTCAACTGATGGATCAGTACAAATAGTTCTGAATAAGAGATTTAAAAATCAGGAGCTTTCCCAGTAATAAAGAAGATATTATTAAGTTTTCATTTTTATCATTCTTAGAGTTATTTTTTTAGTATGGTCTAGATTTTTGTTTGATAATATGATTAATGATTTCAATTAGATGATGAATAAATACATTTAGTTTTCGTTTTAAGCAAATAAATGAAATGTAAAACTAAAGGGTTGATTAACTGAAATAAATGAAAAAGAAACCACAAATATTATTTGGTCAAATTATAAATACGCGTAAGCAAACAAAAGTCCTTTATTTTGACTACCTTTAGACGATTTTCCTTATTATAACAAGGTTTCTGGACCTTGAATGATTCAATGTTTGTGTTTACTTAAGTTATCCGGTATCTTGTCGCTCCTTATGTAATTTATACTAAGTTTGGATCAAGGTAATTTTATCATGTTAGTAGGTGTTATATGTTGTGGTACCGGGAGTTGTGTGAATGTGTTTTCGAATTTCCGAAATTATATGTACGTTAATCTGACGCTCTTACGGTGAAGGAAAACATCGTGAGGAAACCAGCGCACGCCTGCGAATCAATTGAAAGGTTGTGCGTGAAGACGGCCAATCCGCACTGGATCCGCGTGGACGACTAAGGCCTATACACTCTATACGGGGAGGCTCGTTCCCCTCGGTGGGGACGTTTAATGAGCTGATGAAGATGATATGTTTTACCAACGACCCATCTAGAAAAGAAAAAATAGCGCATATTTGTTGTGATTATGAACTGCTTTTTTATGTATTATGTAATATTTGATTTCTCTTGATTTGTTTTTTATTAGTTGCAACTGAGTACTTCCTTTGTTTTCGATGTTGTGTTTCTGATACAAATAAAAAAAATATCTAAAAACATTTATTGTCACAAGTTCACAAAGACGCAGGCGAGCGTTCCATCCTTACGTGGTTGACATTCCATTTATCCGCACAGCCCGCTATGGTGCCTCGTTTCTAATGCGCTCCGCAAAGGAATGGAACTCTTTGCCTCCTTATAGGTTCCCCGATCATTACAACCTAGCCGTCTTCAAAGCAAGAGTGAATAGGCTGTTTCTAAACAGGCATGATCCATTCTAGGCCGCATTATCACTTACCATCAGGTGAGATGGCGGTTAAATGTCTGCCTACAAATGATAAAAAAAAAATTAAATGAAACAAAAATATGGATAAAAAACAGAACCCAGTGGCCAATTAGGTACGAACCTCAGCATACGCTGCAGTAGTTAAAACCACTGCACCACTGGTATTCTGGTTGTACTTGAGGCGCGTGAGTGGGTCAAAAGATAAACAGTATAACAGTTATTTAAATGCATATAGTTAAGTACCTAGGTATGCCTTATTAATTTAATGTATCGGTATTCTAACAATATTCATTCAAAATATTATGGGAAGTGAATGTTTCTTGATAGCTTTACCGGACCATCACTCCCCGCTATTCTCTCGGCATCCGAAGGAATGGCAACTTCTAAATTAATTGCACACACAAGACTTTATACAGATTTTATAATTTATAAGGTCTTTAATTTATTCCTTAAAGCCTTATGTTTAAAGACGAAAATCTTTGAGCAATGCGTCCTACCCGTACTAACATACGCAGCTGCGACATGGACACTGAGTGCGTTTGGTTCACAAGTCATTCAACGCGTAATGGAGCGAACTATCTTGGAGTCTCTCTTAGGGATAAGATTAGAAATGATTTAATTCGTAAGAGAACTAAAGTTGCTGACATAGCCCGCCGGATCAGCAAGTTGAAGTGGCAGTGGGCTGGTCACGTATGTCGCAGAAACGATGGTCGTTGGAGCAGACGAGTTCTGGAGTGGAGACCGCGTCTTGGCAAGCGTAGCGTAGGACGCCCTCTGGCCCGATGGACCAACGACTTGCGAAAGGTCGCTGGTGAAAGCTGGATGAGAAAGGCGGAGGACCGGGATGTCTGGCGCAAACTAGGGGAGACCTATGTCCAGCAGTCGACTGCAATAGGTTGAAGAGAAGAGATGAATCATATCAGGTAAACATTTATTTATGATAATAATATTTAGAATACATAAGGACAAGTCATCTTGTGGTATTGCAACAACAAATAAAAATTTGTGACTAGTTTAAGGCATGAATTTGGTTATTTAAACAAAATAATAAAAAAAATCTTATCTCAACTACAGTGTAACTAAGATATTGTGTCTACCAGGGAAAAAAGTATTTTGTAAGTGTTCATAATAATTATATGAACTCAATGGTGTGGACTGTCGCCTTCCTACCGGGAGAGCTGAGGTTCAAATCCCGACACGTACCAATGTGTTTTCGAATTTTCGAAAATATATGTACGTTATCCGACGCTCTTACGGTGAAGGAAAACATCGTGAGGAAACCTTCATGCACACCTGCGAACAGATTCGAAGGTTGTGTGTGAAGTCGTCCAATCCGCACTGGGCCCGCGTGGACGACTAAGGCCTAATCACCCTATATGGGTAGGCTCGTGCTCCTCGGTGGGGACGTTTAATGAGCTGATGATGTATTTGATGTATATTTTACAAGTCAAATTTATTCCTAAAGCTGAAGCCCGAAACGTTGACTTGTATTGACGTACGTAGGTGTCTTGCTCGAATAATATGAGCTTTAACTTGAGTCAAAGTCCCCATCTGTTCTTGTTTGTTGATTCCCGCACATTTTTACATGCTTAAACAACGTATGAAGTATTCCACTTTGCAAGTACAATTTCGTGAGTAGAACAATACACTTTTGGCAATTTGTGCGGGTATCATTTGTGAAATTCTGCTTTGTTTTGTTTTGTTGTAGAAAACAATTGTTTATTTTGAAAGATGTAGCTTTTTTATTTAATTTGTAATTGATTGAAGAATATGCACCATTGACAGTAGTTTTCAAATAATAATAATAAATAAATAATAAATATCTACTGTCATTTAAACAGCGCCATTTAGTCTCAAACTAAGCATTTATCCTGAAATATGGTTATTTTAACAACGGATAAACGTGCAACAATTTTATTTGTAGGTACTACCCATTACATATAGAATACACCCAGAATACTACTAACAGACATGTCTATGTACACAAATGTTTTTAATGCCCGGGGGTCGAACCAGAAAATCTACCCCTTGGTCTTGTAGCTGATGTACCAACACAAAATGGGTCGACAAAAAAACTCAAAAGTAAGATAAGTAAGTTCTTTCGTAGGACATTTGCATTTTTACAAAAAATAGATATTGTTAAATCAAAATCTATCATTGCTACCTAACTCCTTCTTACATTAGGCATGAGCGTAGTGTTTTATAGCATAAATCCTTCAGTAATA